>JANAVB010033220.1:32609009-32764009 GCA_029216955.1 Iris pallida | reverse complement strand
TTAACAGTTAACAGTTTAAAGAAATGGAAAAGGAAACCAATCACTGTTGTTCGATTTCCAGTGTAAGAGCATATACCCAATCGAATAGATAGGTACTCAACCTAACACATGTGGGTGAGTCCCATAACATTCAATCACTATAAAAGAACTAGCCTTGATTCAAACTCAGAAAATGAAATATCTCAGGAATTTGACAGTTGAAACAAATACAAGTTCACATTTTGAAACCCAACTCATAACAATATCCCATTCCATACAAAAACCTATTCTAATATGTAATATCAACCACTCATAAACTAGATAGCATGTAGGATTACTGGATAGCTGATAACATCAATTAAAATAGGTTAAAATAGGGATAACAGTTTTAGAGAAACCTGGAAACAAGTGGTATCAGCCACATTCGAACCCAACTCATGACTATATTTTATTTCTCATTAATCAAGGACCTATCCTAGCATGTACAATTAACTAACAGAGATTAGGGAGTACGTTAGGACATAATTTAGCATCTAAAACATGACTTAACAATGTATTTAATCATAAGAACATGATAAGAAGAATCAGTGATACTCACTGATACCTTATGTATCAGTCGACTGGACATTTCTCAAATCCACATTCGATTTAACAATAAAATGATGAACATTAGGTAGATAATTAATGGGGTATATTAGTGTGTGTCACATACACAAAGTGGTATCCTAAAACATGACACAACGTGTCCAAAACTAACTCACACACACGCACGAGACTGGCACTAGTTCGTGTGACCAGTGCACGTGTCCAAACGCACCCGACACGCATCCGTTGGACACAAAACCTTGGGGATGACACGACAATCATTGCCCCTCACTCCAGGTCCAACCACACGTGTCCACGTGCTCTGTGCACTGAGCACGAGCACGCTGGTAGCAGGCACGCAGCACGCGCGCTCGTGCACGAGCGCGACACGATACGAAACAGACATGAGACACGCTCAGTCGACCAAAAACATGTAAGCCACATCCAAACACGACTTCCTATTCATTTATATTTCAAAATCTCGATCAAAATGCCCACTGTGGTATTTCGTCGAACACCTACGTTGGTTACTGATACGTGTCCGATACTGACACGTACAGGACACGAAACTGAGCAAACCCTATTCCTACAACACAAGGACACCTAGGGCTTGGTGTTTATGCAAGGAAATCCTAATTTTTAATGGAGGAATAGGATTATACCTATGTGTGTTCTTCAACACAAAAAGCCTCTTCAAAGGGGATCTCCAAAAGCCACCCAACGTCTCCAAATTATTTTAATCTTGTGATGTGACTCCACAAACTGTAGGAAAACAGTAATTAGAGTGCTATGGAAGAAATCCTAATAAAAATGGAGCTCTATTGATTAAACTATGAAGAAATAAAATGGAGGCTCACCTAGTTTTTAGGAAAAATGAAAGAATAGTGAAAAGAGGCACAAATTTCTAAGGAGATACTTTATAGGCAAGGGGGGTCTTGGCCAGCCACTTAGCTAGGGTTAGGGTTTTTAGGGAGCATCTAAGGCTAGAAATGAATCAAGTCTAATGAGTGGCCTAGAATCTAGGGCTCCTTCCTAGTCCATTTGCAAACCACTCAACCTAGCTAAACATGACTTAAACCTATTTAACCAATACTAACTAAACTCAATGTGGCTAACTAGCCTAGCTATGACTAATCTAGGTTAGGTCCAATCTAGGTTAGGCTAACCAAAACCACATGGCAATCAATTAATTAGTATTTAAATCACACCATTCAATTAAATCTTTTTAAAGTCCTAATAAAATATATTAAATTCAAATAATTCAAAAATGACAAAAATACCCTCAAACTAGAAATGTGGTAGTGACAGGGGATTTTTTCGATTACAGTGTTAGACTCCACTACTTCATCGGGGATTTCATCGTAGAGTTTGGAAGATTCTGGCATTAGATGAGCTGCTAGGAAATCAGCTAACGCTTGGCCTTTTACTGCCTTCTGAGGAACGAAGAGCATATCGTATGGAGTCAATAGCATTACCCATGTAGCTAAATGGGAATTGAGAGAACCCGATTTAGTCATGAGTATTCTGAGAGGATTAACTTTAGATATGATGTGGATAGTCTGTCCAAATCCATAGTGGCGTGTCTTCTGGATGGCAAATACCAGTGCAAGGCATTCCTTCTCCACTGATGTGTATCTGTGTTCGGCACCCACTATTGTGCGGCTGAGGTAGTAGATTGCCTGTTCATGGCCGTCTTCATTTTTCTGAGCTAATAGGGCGCCAAGAGAATGGTCCATAGCACAGACATATAGTAAGAAGGGCTTCCCCATTATTGGAGCTACCAAAACTGGGTGCTTGTGAGATACTTCTTGATGTCGTCGAATGTGCGTTGACATTGATCAGTCCAGACGAAAGATATGCCTTTCTTCATGAGCTAAGTGAATGGTTGACACCTTCCAGAAAGGTTGGAAATGAATCGTCTGATATAGGCTAGCTTTGCTTGCAGTCTGCGTAGCTCTTTGAGGTTTCTTGGAGGATGTATATCGAGGATAGCCTTCACTTTCTCTGGGTCAAGATGTATACCCTTTGAAGTGATGACGAAACCAAGGAACTTGCCGCTGGAGACTCCTAAAAAAGACTTGGTTGGATTAATCTTGAGTTGGAGTGCACGCATTAATTCGAACACCGTTCTCAAGTCTTGGAGGTGGTTGCCCTTGAGACAACTTTTAACTGCGATATCGTCTACGTAGCACTCCACTGTTTTGCACAAATGATTGCAAAAAATTGTGTTCATGGATCGCTGGTATATCGCCCCTACATTTTTCAATCTGAAGGGCATCACCATATAGCAGTATACCCCCAACGATGTTCGGAAAGATGTGTGCTTCTTATCATCGGGGAACATCTTGATATGGTTGTAGCCTGAGAACCCATCCATGAAGGACATCCGCTCGAAGCTGCAAGTATTGTCGATCATTACATCGGTGATCGGTAGAGGGAACTCGTCTTTCGGGAATGCATTATTTAAATCACGGAAATCGATACAGACTCGAACTTTACTATTCTTTTTCATGACTGGAATAATGTTGGCCACCCAGTCAGGATGTTGTTCTTCATGAATAAATTTACTGGAAATGAGCTTCTTGACTTCATTCTCGATGGCCTCCATGACATCTGGTCGGAATCGTCGTTGTTGCTGCTTCACTGGCTTAGCTTTAGACGAAATATTTAGGCGGTACATGGCGACTTTAGGGTCCAGGCCAGGCATATCTTTATAGCTCCATGCAAAAACGTCGATGTATTCTCTTATAGGCTATATAAGAGATTGGCATTCATTGCCAGATAGACTTTTACCGATGAAGATTGGTTTAAAAGATGATTCATCTCCTAAATTGACTTGGATGACTTTGTCTTCGGTAGGTGGTTCACATTGTTCGAAGCACAGCTCCTACATAGTATCCATCTTTTGAGCTCATTGTTCAAGCTTGATCGATTGGACATCGTCCATAATTTGGTCAACTGAAACCATGTTGACGGACATAGTTGCTTTGAACATGTCGCCAATGCTGGAATCTGAGTCCCAGAGACAGGAATCAGAAGAATGAGAACAACGATCCGCTTCATCATCTGATCTTTCGGGAGTTGTTGGAGGAGTGACATAATCCAAACCAACACAGTTTTGTTGATAGTAGTTCTCGGGTTTGCCTGGAGGAGCAAAGTGTCGTATTGGCAACCGTCTTCCCCGACCGTAATTTAGCTCCTGGTCGCTTTTGAGGTCATATCCCATATTTTTGATGATATTCTTGGCCTGCCAACTATATCAAAAAAGTTGCATTTTTCTATAGTCATAATCAGCTTCCGTGTTGTGCTTGGAAGAAGTAGAGTCCGGAACAAACTTTCTTTCGCCAATTATTCGACCGAAGATGCTTAGTTCTTCGCCCTTCTTTCTGGCAGGAACGATGAAGTAGTGGATATCTTCTGGATAAACTTTTTCCCGTAGGTGAGGTGTCGTGACCGGCATACTGAGGTGTGGTCCTATGCCGTGCTCTAGAGCATATATCGTATCTACATAGTGGTTTACAGATTGATAGACATCGGAGTAATTCAAAGATAAATCATTACTAAGAAAATATGCAAGTTCTTCTTCAGGGATAAAATCATCCGCTGAAGGTACATTATTATGAGTATTGATATACTCATTGAGAGGATCATCATCTGAAAAAGGAGCCACAGTCTTGGCTAAGTTCACCACGTAGGGTAATTCTTCAGGATTGGGAGGACAGACTTCAGTAGGTTCCTCCCGAGGTGTCTTACTGTCACGCCCCAGAACCAGAATACTAGAGAGCGGGGGCAGACATAGCCAGCTACGTATACTGAAATGGAAACCACCTCGATATACGGTCACGGCTGTCTAGATATATGAGGGTTTACTACAAGCCAACAGTCTCTTATGGTCATGAACAAGCCTAGTGTCTCAATCACAAGCAAGTAAGTAAGGTCGCAAGATGTATGATCATTAAATATACAATAATAAGGCGTCCCAAATATTACATATTCAGCTGATCATGAAGCTAGTCGTTACAAAATGTTAGGACTAGCAAGAGTTTAGTCATACATGATCAACCCTAGGATTTGTTAATCATGATTATAGCCCGTAGGCAGACAGTATGTAAAAGTGCATCGAGCTAACAGGTGCTCGTCGGCTAAACGCCTCAAAAGAATAATTTTACAGTAGAGTGAGCGAAACAAAATAGAAAACCCACTCGTAGCCCGGGTTCCTTCTAGTTGTCACCATTGGGCTGGAAGCTTGGTAGATCCTCGGAAACTGCTCCAAAATCTGGCCACACAAAACCAGCTGGGTCAACCCCAGAAAGAGCAAGTGCCACAAGGGGGCCACGAAATAAGAACAAAAGCCAGCAATCAACACAAAAAAATCTAATATTAAAATTAAAACTTACGAAAACATGGCAGGGTGATATACGACGAGATAACCATGGAACTATTCCGATAGCCAGGTTACAACCCGTAAACCAAACAAGGACCGGGGTTGTAACCCTTCGTCTGAACAGAACTTGGTTTCCCACCATTTATCGACAAGATAATAATGCAAGAAATCAAGGCAGGGAGCAATCTTGTACTGGATCAAGACATGGCTAAACTGGTTATACCTCATTCAATCAATCACGGCCAAGCAGACGCTACGGCTTACTACTTTAACTAACTAGGGTTATCACAGGCCTAATTACTAACAAGATGCAGTGAGATTGTTCCACAGCCACAAGCCCTGCAGACCATCCAGATTACCCAGGACGAAAGATTAGGGTTGAATTCAGGTAGGTACATCGTCCAGGAGATGCATGTACCCTTAGGTGACTTAGAGGGTGCAACACTCGACGGTGCGCTGGAAATGTGCCCTACTCGACGGCAGGCTACAGATCCCAAGAGCACCCAGGTAACGGGATCGCCTGTAGCTGTGTCATCTCTTCATGACTACTGTGTTATTCTAGTTATTAACCTTAATCCATTTTAGTAGGTACTCCTGACCGTGGTACTCAGGAGTCCCATCCTAGACATGATACAAGACAGGACAAGTGGATTTAGCAAGCAAGTAAGAACCACCCACGGTGTCAAGGCAGGTCAAGCTAAGTTATCAAGATAAATCATGTCAGGGTACTTGTCGGGAGTGCGCCACGACGGGCCACTATCATGTCAGGTTGGTCATGTCAGGAGTACACCACTACGGGTCACTGTCGTGTTATGCTAGTTCCTTGTCATACCGTGCCATGTACAATAGTCCTTCCAAACATATTAAGTAAAATCAAGTTCATGACAAAAGGCGTAAGGATATAAAATGGGCGTAAAATATCTAATAAAATAACAATATACAGGGCTATAGAAAAGCCAAGCTTAAAGAAATAAGACCAAAACTCCAAGAGCCAATGGGTTAAGCAAGGGGTCAGGGGAGCAGCGTACGCAAAAGTCACGCACGCTACAGAGAGCAGCGTAGGTGAAAAGTCACGCACGCTACAGAGAGCAGCGTAGGTGAAAAGTCACGCACGCTACAGAGAGCAGCGTAGGTGAAAAGTCATGCACGCTTCAGAGAGCAGCGTAGGTGAAAAGTCACGCACGCTACAGAGAGCAGCGTAGGTGAAAAGTCACGCACGCTTCAGAGAGCAGCGTAGGTAAAAAGTCACGCACGCTACAGAGAGCAGCGTAGGTGAAAAGTCACGCACACTTCAGAGAGGAGCGTAGGTGAAAAGTCACGCACGCTTTAGAGAGCAGCGTAGGTAAAAAGTCACGCACGCTTCAGAGAGCAGCGTAGGTGAAAAGTCACGCACGCTACAGAGAGCAGCGTAGGTAAAAAGTCACGCACGCTACAGAGAGCAGCGTAGGTGAAAAGTCACGCACGCTTCAGAGAGCAGCGTAGGTGAAAAGTGACGTACGCTACAGAGAGCAGCATAGGTGAAAAGTCACGCACACTCAAGGGAGCAGCGTTCGTAAAAAGTCACGCACGCTCAAGGGACACGCTTCCAACAGGAAGCGTACCTAAGTCTGCGTACGCAGTGCTAAAGAGCGCGCGTAGCTCAAGGTGCGTAAGCTGAACAGCTCTGCACACTGCTCACTCTCTTCTCCAAACAGCAAGAACACCATGGATGAACCCAAAGCTACACAGCATCATAACTTGGCCATCCGAACTCCAAATCCAGATTTCCAAAGTTCCATCTTGGGTGAAATTGAACTCTCATCCACATGGAAACATCAAAAACCCATAAAATCCAACTTAAGTAGCTCAAACCATGCAAAATCTGAAAATAGAAATAACTTAGATCTACAACAATGGAGGCTCCAAATCACAAAAAGCCAAGTTCTAATATTGGTCACCTTGTCCTAATCTAGCAAATGGACAAATAAAAGAGGGTTCTCATGTAGTGGTAAGATGCACTTGCCTAGGGTTGGGAGAGTTGTGGAGGAAGGAGAAGAAGAAGAAGAAGAAGGAAATTAACGGTGGAAGTTATGAGGAGAGAGAGTGGTAGGTGGGGGTTATAAAGAGGGTGAGTTGTGGTGGGTTGAGGGGTAGCATAGGCTAAGGTGATCCAATACCTATAAACCAACCAAACCGAACCATCCCAATTAAAACCGAGCCATGCCAAAACCCGAAATACGAGAAACACCGAAATTCCACAAGCTGAGAAAAAATAAAAATACCTGCCAAAATCCAGATACGAGTAAAAATACGAGAAATACGGGAAAATACAAAAAAATACGAGAAATACGGGAAATACGAAAAATGAGGGTGACAACTCTACCCACCTTAAAAGAATTCCGTCCTCGGAATTTAATCAAGGAGCTAGAGATTGTCACGACAAGCTACGCTAAGCACAGGTAAGCTACACTAAGCAGTTCAATCATACAATCATACAATGCAAGCAAGGAAGGGAAAACGTAAGGCATAAGAAAGACATTATACCTCACGAGTCAAACAGGTAGGGATATCGCGATCGGATGTCGTCCTCACGCTCCCATGTTGACTCACCTAGAGAGTGATGACCCCAAGCAACACGGACTAATTTAATAGTCTTGTTCTTGAGTACCTTTTCCCTCCGGTCCAAAATAGACACGGGCCTCTCCTCATACGAAAGGTTGGTACCAACAACCAATTCCAAATGGTCTAGGATGTGGCTCGGGTCCGGAATATACCGTCGTAATTGGGACACATGGAATACATCATGCACCTCACTTAGCGACGGCGGAAGAGCGAGACGATAGGATACATCTTCTACTCGCTCTAGAATATCGAACGGCCCTATATACCTAGGACTAAGCTTTCTCCGCACGCCGAAGCGAATGACGCCGCGGTTGGGCGAGATCCTAAGGAATACATGGTCGCCGACAGCAAATTCTAAGGGACGTCGATGAGCATCGGCCCAATGGCGCTGGCGGTCCTGGGCAACTCGGAGGTGATCTCTGACCTTCCTGACCACTTCAACCGTCTGGAAAATCAACTCGGGTCCGAGCATCTGCCTCTCCCCGACATCGTCCCATGCTAGCGGGGATCTGCACTTCCTGCCATAAAGAGCCTCGAAGGGTGCCATCTGGATACTGGCCTGATAACTGTTGTTGTACGAGAATTTCACCAGGTGCAGATGATTCTCCCAAGAACCACCGAAGTCAAGGGTACAAGATCTCAACATATCTTCAAGAGTCTGGATTGTGCGCTCTGATTGACCATCCGTCTGCGGGTGATAAGCTGAGCTGAACTGAAGGCGAGTCCCCAAACTCTTCTGTAAGCTGCGCCAAAAGTGTGATATGAATCTTGAATCCCTGTCTGAGGTGATGCTGACTGGCACACCGTGAAGCCTGACGATCTGCCTGAGATACATCTCTGCTAGCTGCGCCATCGACTGTCCAACTCTGAATGGGAGAAAGTGTGCCACCTTGGTAAGCCTGTCCACAATTACCCAAATAGCATCTCTGCCGGCCAGAGATCTGGGCAATCCGGTCACGAAATCCATGGTTATATGTTCTCATTTCCATTCTGGGATCGGTAAGGGCTGAAGAAGTCCAGCGAGCCTCTGATGTTCAGCTTTTACTTGTTGGCAAACCAAACACCGAGAGACAAACCGGGCTATCTCCCTCTTCATGCCATTCCACCAGAAATGCTGACGAATATCACGGTACATCTTCGTACCACCCGGATGAATAGAATATTAAGAACTGTGGGCTTCTGCCATGACTTCCTGTCTGATATCTCCACTGGGTACACAAAGACGAGTGCCGTGCCAAAGAGTACCGTCTTCATGAATACATAACTCTGGCCTTCTTCCTGCTTCACACTCTGCTCTGAGTCACTGGATCTTGGAATCTGTTGACTGTGCCACCCGGATCCTCTCAACTATGCTGGACTGAACCAGTAGACTGGCCATCAATGCATCTGCCAATAATTCTGGTTGCGCCGTCAGGAAATAAACTCTGGCTCTCCTGCTCAATGCATCTGCTACAACGTTGGCCTTCCCGGAATGATACTGCAAATCCACATGATAGTCCACTAGTAGGTCGAGCCATCTTCTCTGCCGTATATTAAGGTCCTTTTGGGTGAAAACATACTTCAGGCTCTTATGATCAGTAAAGATCTCCACTCTATCTCCGTACAAGTAGTGTTTCCACAACTTCAAAGCAAACACTACCGCCGCCAATTCTAAGTCGTGGGTCGAGTAATTCTTCTCATGATCACGTAGTTGACGTGATGCATAAGATATTACCTTCCCATGCTACATCAAGACACACCCCAATCCTCTGTCTGAAGCGTCGCAATAAACTATGAATCCTCCGGTCCCATCTGGAAGGGTGAGAATGGGAGCCGTTATCAATCCTCGGTTCAACTTCTCAAATGATTCCTGAAAATCTACTGTCCAAACAAATGGCATATCCTTGCGGGTCAACTGGGTCATCGGCGCTGAAATCCTTGCGAAATCTGAAACGAACAGTCGGTAGTAGCCGGCCAATCCAAGGAAGCTGCGAACCTCTGCCACTGAGCTGGGTACCAGCCATGACTCGATAGCCATAATCTTCTAGGGATCCACTTCCACTCCTCCTCGGGTAATGATGTGACCCAAGTACGAAATGCGATCGAGCCAGAACTCGCATTTACTGAACTTGGCGTACAACTGATGCTCCCTAAGCGTCTGAAGGACGACTCTAAGATGCTGCTCATGCTCTGCTTCACTCTTACTGTAGACCAGGATGTCATCTAGGAACATGATCACAAATTGATCCAAGTAAGGCATGAAAATGCGATTCATGAGGTCCATGAATACGGCCGGCGCATTGGTCGCTCCAAAGGGCATAACAAGGAACTCCCAATATCCATACCTTGATCTGAATGCTGTCTTCGGGATGTCCTGCTCTCTGACTCTGATCTGGTGGTATCCCGACCGCAAATCGATCTTCGAGAACACTGAAGCCCCTCTGAGCTGATCAAACAAGTCATCTATCCTCGGAAGAGGGTATCTGTTCTTGATTGTCACCGAATTCAAGGTACGATAATCAATACATAGCCTGGACGTACCATCCTTCTTTTTCACAAGAAGCATCGGGGCTCCCCAAGGCGATCCACTCGCACGGATGAATCCCTTGGTCCTCAGTTCTTCAATCATCTTGTACAAAATCTCCAACTCTGAAGGCGCCATCCTGTAGACTCGCTCTGATACTGGTGCTGTCCCGGAAATCAAGTCTATAGTGAACTCAATCTCCCGCTCTGGCGGCATCCCTGGAAGCTCCTCTGGAAAGACATCTGGAAACTCTTTAACTATCTGGGGTAACTGCACTGCTGCTACTGTCATCCGCAATGCTGGGGAAGACGGCTCCACTGCGCCTCTAGAAAACGAAAACTCTGGCTCACCGGGGATACTAAAGACAACTCTGCCAATATGGCAGTCTATCCTAGCATACTGGTTCCTCAACCAATCCATGTCTAGGACTACATCATAGTCTGCCATAGGAAACTCTATGAATCTAGCGAGGAACTCCCTACCGCTAATTACGATCCGACACGAGGAAAACACTCGATCTACTCCCACAAGACCATTACCAGTAAGTATATTGAGCCTCACTGATAATGACTCGGGCTCCAATCCTATCCGTGTCGCGAATCGTGCAGACATGAATGAATGCAATGCACCATAATCAAATAATACCGAAGCTGGAAAGGAGTTAACGAGAATAGTACCTGCCACAACCTCACCTGGTGCAACTTCTTCTTCCATAGCCATCATCATGGCCTGACCTTGTCCTCTGGCTGCTGGTCCCCTCTGCTGGAAACCTCTCTGCCTATTCTGGGTCTGAGCTTGGGCTTGTGCATACTGCTGGGGGTGTTGTTGCTGGAATGCCTGAGACTGAAGCGGCAAGGGCCTCGAAGACTGATACTGCTGCTGCTGAACTGGCACTGGGGCCGGTCCCCTCACCGAAGAGCTAGAAGGGTTGGATGCTGATGAACCACCCCTATTCGGGCAAGCCCCTATCCTATGATCTGCTGCTCCACAAGCCAGGCACAATCCCTACGCCCTGCGACAGTCTGCCACCACATGCCCTGGCTTTCCGCAATGAGAACATCCCATCGCGGAAGTCTGCTTCTGCTTCTGCTGCTGCGGGTACGTCAGGGTCGAATGCTGAACCGACGTCACTGAGGCCGCCCACCTCGGAGTTCCAATGGTCAATCCCCTAGCTGCCGGGGCTAGAGCTGATGATTGGTGCATCTGACTGTGGGACCGCTTCCTACTTCCGGTCCTATCCACGATCCTCTGGGAGGTATACTCATGCCTCCTAGCTGCTCTCAAGACTGCATCGAACGTCTGGTGCTCGAACTGTTCAACCGCCAATAAGATCTCTAAATGCAGTCCCTGCTGGAACCGCTGGGCCATATCAAACTTGGTCGCCACCAAGGTGGGGGCAAACCTACAGAGCCTAGAAAACTCTGATGCATAACTGTCGACTGATCTGCCTCCTTGCTTCAAGTTGGTAAATCTGGTCTGCACGTCGTACCGAGCCACAGCATCAAAGTACTTCGTCTGGAATCTCTTCCTAAACACTGCCCAAGCAATGGGTGCCACTAATCCCATGGCTTGTGCCGCCCACTAACTGCGAGCCAAGTCCAACAACTGCAGGCGTACCACCGTGACCTTCTCATTCTCAGGTGTCCTGGCTGCTTCCAGAATTACCTCGGTATCCTGAAGCCATGCATCCGCGGCAACCGCATCCTCGCTGCCGTCGAAGAAAGGAGGGTTCAATCGCTTAAAACTGTTGGCCGCCTGGTTCCCTGGATGTCCGCCTCGGGTCAAAGCATCTTGAACTGTCTGGTGCAGGGCGTCGCTTCGACGATCCTGGGAAGCTATCAAAGTTCTGATAAGGCCTACTAAGGTACCATCATCTGGCTCTGCGGGCTGGACGGGCCGAACTGGTGACTCTCCTCCAGTAGGCACAACTCTGGAGGCTATCCCGGAATGCTGGGCTTGATCTCCGGGTTGCTGCTGGTCCACGGGACGTGCTCCACCTCGTTGATCGGTAGGACCAGGTACAGTGCCACTAAAGAAGACGACACAGGGAACAATAAGGAAAGGACCAGGATAGATCAATGATATAAGCACAGGATCAGGGCAAGAATCCAGGGATTCAGAGGATACGAACAGAGATCAAGGACGAGTACTGATTGAGACATCTATCTGGTAAACCCCCACACATCTTGATTTACAAGACCTGCATGGGCCACCACTTAAACCATGTCACGCCCCAGAACCAGAATACTGGAGAGCGGGGGCAGACATAGCCAGCTACGTATACTGAAATGGAAACCACCTCGATATACGGTCATGGCTGTCTAGATATATGAGGGTTTACTCCAAGCCAACAGTCACTTATGGTCATGAACAAGCCTAGTGTCTCAATCACAAGCAAGTAAGTAAGGTCGCAAGATGTATGATCATTAAATAAACAATAATAAGGCGTCCCAAATATTACATATTCAGCTGATCATGAAGCTAGTCGTTACAAAATGTTAGGACTAGCAAGAGTTTAGTCATACATGATTAACCCTAGGATTTGTTAATCATGATTACAGCCCGAAGGCAGACAGTAAGTAAAAGTGCATCGAGCTAACAGGTGCTCGTCGGCTAAACGCCTCAAAAGAATAATTTTACAGTAGAGTGAGCGAAACAAAATAGAAAACCCACTCGTAGCCCGGGTTCCTTCTAGTTGTCACCATTGGGCTGGAAGCTTGGTAGATCCTCGAGAGCTGCTCCGAAATCTGGCCACACAAAACCAGCTGGGTCAACCCCAGAAAGAGCAAGTGCCACAAGGGGGCCACGAAATAAGAACAAAAGCCAGCAATCAGCACAAAAAAAATCTAATATTAAAATTAAAACTTACGAAAACATGGCAGGGTGATATACGACGAGATAACCATGGAACTATTCCGATAGCCAGGTTACAACCCGTAAACCAAACAAGGACCGGGGTTGTAACCCTTCGTCCGAACAGAACTTGGTTTCCCACCATTTATCGGCAAGATAATAATGCAAGAAATCAAGGCAGGGAGCAATCTTGTACTGGATCAAGACATGGCTAAACTGGTTATACCTCATTCAATCAATCACGGCCAAGCAGACGCTACGGCTTACTACTTTAACTAACTAGGGTTATCACAGGCCTAATTACTAACAAGATGCAGTGAGATTGTTCCACAGCCACAAGCCCTGCAGACCATCCAGGTTACCCAGGACGAAAGATTAGGGTTAAATTCAGGTGGGTACATCGTCCAGGAGACGCATGTACCCTTAGGTGACTTGGAGGGTGCAACACTCGACGGTGCGCTGGAAATGTGCCCTACTCGACGGCAGGCTACAGATCCCAAGAGCGCCCAGGTAACGGGATCGCCTGTAGCTGTGTCATCTCTTCATGACTACTGTGTTATTCTAGTTATTAACCTTAATCCATTTTAGTATGTACTCCTGACCGTGGTACTCAGGAGTCCCATCCTAGACATGATGCAAGACAGGACAAGTAGATTTAGCAAGCCAGCAAGAACCACCCACGGTGTTAAGGCAGGTCAAGCTAAGTTATCAAGATAAATTATGTCAGGGTACTTGTCGGGAGTGCGCCACGACGGGCCACTATCATGTCAGGTTGGTCATGTCAGGAGTGCACCACTACGGGTCACTGTCGTGTTATGCTAGTTCCTTGTCATACCGTACCATGTACAATAGTCCTTCCAAACATATTAAGTAAAATCAAGTTCATGACAAAAGGCGTAAGGATATAAAATGGGCGTAAAATATCTAATAAAATAACAATATACAGGGCTATAGAAAAGCCAAGCTTAAAGAAATAAGACCAAAACTCCAAGAGCCAATGGGTTAAGCAAGGGGTCAAGGGAGCAGCGTACGCAAAAGTCATGCACGCTGAGAGAGCAACGTAGGTGAAAAGTCATGCACGCTACAGAGAGCAGCGTAGGTGAAAAGTCACGCACGCTACAGAGAGCAGCGTAGGTGAAAAGTCACACACGCTACAGAGAGCAGCGTAGATGAAAAGTCACGCACGCTTCAGAGAGCAGCGTAGGTGAAAAGTCACGCACGCTACAGAGAGCAGCGTAGGTGAAAAGTCACGCACGCTACAGAGAGCAGCGTAGGTGAAAAGTCACGCACGCTTCAGAGAGCAGCGTAGGTGAAAAGTCACGCACGCTACAGAGAGCAGCGTAGGTGAAAAGTCACGCACGCTTCAGAGAGCAGCGTAGGTAAAAAGTCACGCACGCTTTAAAGAGCAGCGTAGGTGAAAAGTCACGCACGCTTCAGAGAGCAGCGTAGGTGAAAAGTCACGTACGCTACAGAGAGCAGCGTAGGTAAAAAGTCACGCACGCTACAGAGAGCAGCGTAGGTGAAAAGTCACACACGCTTCAGAGAGCAGCGTAGGTGAAAAGTCACGCACGCTACAGAGAGCAGCGTAGGTAAAAAGTCACGCACACTTCAAAGAGCAGCGTAGGTGAAAAGTCACGCACGCTTTAGAGAGCAGCGTAGGTAAAAAGTCACGCACGCTTCAGAGAGCAGCGTAGGTAAAAAGTCACGTACGCTACAGAGAGCAGCGTAGGTAAAAAGTTACGCACGCTACAGAGAGCAGCGTAGGTGAAAAGTCACGCACGCTTCAGAGAGCAGCGTAGGTGAAAAGTCACGCACGCTACAGAGAGCAGTGTAGGTGAAAAGTCACGCACACTCAAGGGAGCAGTATTCGTGAAAAGTCACGCACGCTCAAGGAACACGCTTCCAACAGGAAGCGTACCTAAGTCTGCGTACGCAGCGCTAAAGAGCGCGCGTAGCTCAGGGTGCGTAAGCTAAATAGCTCTGCATACTGCTCACTGTCTTCTCCAAACAGCAAGAACACCATGGATGAACCCAAAGCTACACAGCATCATAACTTGGCCATCCGAACTCCAAATCCAGATTTCTAAAGTTCCATCTTGGATGAAATTGAACTCTCATCCATATGGAAACATCAAAAACCCATAAAATCCAACTTAAGTAGCTCAAACCATACAAAATCCATAAATAGAAATAACTTAGATCTACAACAATGGAGGCTCCAAATCACAAAAAGCCAAGTTCTAATGTTGGTCACCATGTCCTAATCTAGCAAATGGACAAATAAAAGAGGGTTCTCATGTAGTGGTAAGATGCACTTGCCTAGGGTTGGGAGAGTTGTGGAGGAAGGAGAAGAAGAAGAAGAAGGAAATTAATGGTAGAAGTTATGAGGAGAGAGAGTGGTAGGTGGGGGTTATAAAGAGGGTGAGTTATGGTGGGTTGAGGGGTAGCATAGGCTAAGGTGATCCAATACCTATAAACCAACCAAACCGAACCAGCCCAATTAAAACCGAGCCATGCCAAAACCCGAAATACGAGAAACACCGAAATTCCACAAGCTGAAAAAAATAAAAATACCTGCCAAAATCCAGATACGCGTAAAAATATGGGAAATACGGGAAAATACGAAAAAATACGAGAAATACTGGAAATACGAAAAATGAGGGTGACACTTACGGAGAATGATGGTCAATGGTTTGACCTTGTCAGGGTTCTTCTTTTTCACCCAGATTGTGAGAGGCTTTGGAGTACTTTTTGGAGTAGTACATCCTTTGACTCAGATAATTAGGGGACCATCATTGGAGGATGAACTTGCTTCAGCTTTATTGTCAGTTTCGTTGCCGTCATCCTTGGATGGCTGAGATTGGTAAAGTACCGAATCTCCTTAGTAGGCTTCGATGCCCTTAAAAGGATCGACATCGGCAAACTTCGTCTTTACGACACCGTCGCTGTTGATGTACTTGAAGCACTGGTAAAGTATGGAAGAAACGATCATGTTTTTGTGTATCCACAGACGTCCCAATAAGACGTTGTAGGATACATTGGCATCGATCACATAGCAGGAAACCTCAGTTCGGAGATCACCGATCTGTCATTTGAGACGGATCTTGCCCAGCGGGTGGCTTCGACCAGCATTGAAAGCCATGATAGTTGTATTGGTTGCAGATAGCTTGTGCAGAGGGATTTCTAGAATTTGAATCAAACTTCTAGGAATGATGCTGAGGAAGAAACTTGGATCGATGTGCATGCGGTCCACCTTGATCGCCCGTATATACCCTGTATAGTACAGGGGTCTATCATGATAATTATTTTTGAGTAGCATGTCCTCCTGTAAAAAGGTGATGTTGGGCACCGCTTCCATTGAACTGTGGCAGTGGGGACAGGAGACAGGGTCTTTAGCGGGGGCTTCGACTTCAGCAAGATAATCGGCATATAGTATTGCCTTACTTAAAGCTTTTCGCATTACTTTGGAGAGTCACAATAGATCTAACAGAGACAACCTGGCAGGTGTATTGGCTAGCTGTGCCAGTATGTCAAAGTTGTACGACCGATCCATGCCTTCGGGAGCTGGTGCCTTCAGAGACTTGTCAAACCGTGTCTTCTTCTGCTTGGCTTAGTCGGTAGTTGAAGGCTTAGACGGGCCGGCTTCTGAGCTTGTGGAGGCAGCAGAAGCTTGAGAAGGTACTGTTTCTTCTTGTGCGGGGTCGTAAGTCCGTAGGTAAGCCTTCCCCGATCGCAACTCGCCAGATAGTATTTCATAGACGGAAGAAGACACCATATGGCATGACATGTATTTTTGCCATTTTTTGCTTTAGGAGGTACCACCCCCTGCGTTATTTCTTGCACAAGGTTCGGATGGACCCACATGATCTCACCACGTTCAGTCGTGAGTGGCACCAAGTTTGAGTTGCGAGCTGGCGGCAGGTTAACGACTTCCATTATTGCCTTGGGGATCGAGACTACGCCGTTTGGGACTTCTGTGGGAGGAAAGTCACCAAACTGAAGAGAGATCATGTTAGAAGATACGACCTTGTCTTCAGCTTCGAGGTTGATCACTTGGCTGTCAATAAGCTGTTGTATCTTCTTCTTCTGGACGATGCAGTCCTTGGTGGAATGATGCACGTACTGATGATAGAGACAGTACTTGGGATAGTTGAGTTGGTTCGCCTCTGCAGGCTGTCATGGTGGAGGCAATGTCAGTTTATTACCCTTCATCGATGTGTAAAAAATGGTAATGATATCGTCTTCGTCAAAGAAGAAGGTCTCCTTAGGCTTGTCGGAGGTACCCTGAGAATTGGAACCTCCTTTGGAAATGTCGACCTTCAGGACTTCTTTTCCTTTACCTCCACGGACAGGATAGTTTGAGGATGCTTGCCCTTGTCTTCAGATTTGGGTGTTTTCAACTCCAGTAATTCCAAATTAGGAACTTTATTTTCACCAGCATCAGCGGACCCAGTAAAAGCGGGCCATGTATCATACTTATGTATACCCAGACAGAACTTTACTGTAGGAAGGAAGTTATGTCGACAAGTATCCATAAGTTCTGAGTCTGGTATGCCGAAGGGCATCTTCAGTGCTAGCTGCCTGAATCGTTCGATGAAGGCAATGACAGACTCAGTCTTCCTTTGCTTGGTCTCGATGAGGGTGGACATACTAACATGCATGCCACTCTCGTTAAACCTGTTGAGGAACAACCTCTCCAAGTCTTTAAATGAATTGATACAACCATCAGGCAGACTGTAGAACCATTCAAAAGCTACCCCCTACAAGGTGCTAATAAACAGATTTGACAAGAACGGATCATCCCTGGATAAGTGTAGAGTCTGCGTGTTGAAGTATGTCATGTGTTGACAAGGAGAAGTCAACCCGTCAAATGAATTTAGCGTCAGCGGCTTGTAGTTACGAGGGCGCAAGTAGCATTCTCCCATTCAGGAGGATAAGGTTGAGATATGCCCATCTTCTGAAGCTTGTCTTTGTATGAGATGGTGTCAAGACAGGCAACCAGAGAATAAATTGCATCTTATTGATTGAGAAGGTATTAGAAAACGACTGCTGAACGGTTGTCAGGCGTCGTTGGCGAAGGACCACTCCCAGCATTTACAAGGTTTGGGGGAGGCACAACGGAATGATACTCTTTTTATAGTAAAGGAGGGTTGTTGCTATGAGCCGGACTAGCATGAGCTGAGACATTCTGTTGAGGTAGAGGAACAGCCCCAGCAGCTTAGACCGCCATGATACTGGTAAGCAAATCAGTGATCTTGGTGAATGCTGTTTCAAGACCCTCTAACCGTTTGCTGGTCTGATTACTGGCTTCTTCAGGTATTTCTCTATCTGCCATGTACATAGATAACATGCAAGGATGAACAGAGAAAAGAGTACAACTGGTGCTGATATTGTCTGTCTCTGAGTTGACAAGTCCCTCATCTTCAGGTAGAGGAGGTAGATAGTCACCATCAGACTCGGAGGGATCGTCATCCTCTGGAAGGCTACCCCCAGTGTGAAGGTCATCTGCTTCAAACTCTGAGTGAATACTACCCCCAGCTTGGAAGTCCTCGTCATCTATACAAAATCTCGCCTTTGACCGAGTACCCATATAGACTCCTTCAGATATGACAGCCTGCTGGCCATCTGTTGGTAGACTTTTTCTCTTTCTTCTCGTAAAACTGAGAGAGAAAGTTAGGTTCGTGGTCCACCGTCTTTGATTGGGGCTTCCATAAGGGGGACCCCATGAAGCCAAGTTGGATGAAACACACAGCGGCTTTTCATCGTCAGAAAAATATAGCCGTCGGAACACGGACTGTCTCTGAGGCACTCTCGTTGGTTTGGAGCAGCAACAGTTGATGACAATACTAGTGCACGGATGTGCACCATGAATTGTTATGTCCTCCCTCGCTTTACGCTTATGATTTATCATGTCGCGTAAGTCAGCAGAAGGGAGTTTTGCCTTAAAACCCATGTTACATGCATCGTCGAACTTTGCGTGCGGGTTTGTAAGGAGAGTTGGCGCATCCAGACTTAGTTCACGTGCAGGTTAACCCCCACACCTAAGTTTCGTGATGTCCTTGAAGACAGCCCCGTGCTGTATGCATTGGGGCCTGTCTTTTGCTGTGGGCGCATAGGGCTTGGAGACTGGCTTTAGGCGCATATTTTTTGGCAGCATGTCTGAGCTTCCTCGATGTGGGTGCATAGTATGGATCAGTTGAGCCTGGGCACATAGCCTTGGGCGCATGACCTTGGATGCCTAATATGTCGAAGACAGAAGCCTTCTGATTGGAGTTATGCGCCCATACACCCCCTTGGGCGCATGCTTGCTGGAGCAGTGCTGTTTTCTTCCAGCTTTGCCTCCTTCGTTTGTGAGCATCGCTGGATTTACCCAGAGTGTCGAACACTCTAATTCTTGGCATCGTAGTGCTTTCCTTTGCCAAGTCTCGAGCGTTGAACACTCTGTTGTTGGTTGCACAAGAAAGAAGTCGCTAGGCTAGTAGAGCCCGAAACGGTGTGAGCCTTCTTCATTTGGGGAGCTTCTGTGGCAGAGCCATGCGCCCATGTGACAGAGTCCTCTAATTGCATATCTGCTATGACACTAGCAGGATATGCACGACGAGCCTTCGGAAGCCAAGTCTTGCGAGACTTGTTTGGCTTTACCGATTTGAGGGAGTAGAACCATCCCTCGAGAGCATCTCTTCGAACGCCTGTTGATCAAACTTTACGATCCGCATCTTCTGAGTGCTCCCTACTTTGTCAGTATCGGATTGCGTCACCACCTTCTTGTCAGAAGAAAAGGTAGTCTCCAGCAGAATCGCCATTTTTGTGGACACACACAAAAAGAAGAAGAAACGATATCTTTTCTTTATTGGCGAAAGGCACCACAAATCGAGTACGCCTGAGAGATCTTGCGCTGAGGATCCCCGAGTACAAAAAAGAATTCTGGAGAATGGGACGATGGAGATCGACTGACAGTTGCTCCTTTACTCCATTGACACTCTGATTACAAAAGTGGGAGAAAACCTAAGAAAATTGCTAACTCTCGGCTCACTGGCAAGAAGTGCAGCAATTTGGCTCTTGAAAATGCTCTTTATTCTGTGTTTTGAAGAGGGATGAGACCCCTTTTTATAGTAGTTTTTGAGCTGAAATGATGTTATGCGCCCACATGAGGAAACACACTAGTTTTTATGTGGGCACATGGTCCTGCTTTGGGCGCATAGGATGTAGGCGCATGCAGGCTGCGTAGTCGTGGGTTGATCGTGGTACTGACATGGCTGCATGCTTCGGTGCACGACTGCTCGTGAAGACTGACGTGGCCGTATGCTTCAGTGCACGTTTTGATCATGGCTTTGACCGAGTCTGGGGATGTTCTGGCTTGGGCGCATAGCCTGAAACAAGGCTATGTGCCCCCCTTCTGGGGGAGCTTGTCTTGGGCGCATAGATCTTCACAGGTTGACTTGGGCGCATAGAGCTTCACAGGGTAACTTGGGCGCATAGAGCTTCACAGGGTGACTTGGGCGCATATGTCCTCATTGGCTTAGGTGCATAAGGCTTTATTGCTGAAATTTTCATGCTTCTACAGCATGATGAAGAACGAAATCGAAGTCTGAACACGAGCAACCCAAAGATTCAAATCCAAGTCATGGTCGAATTTGTATCACTTGAGTATAGTCAAGAATTAAGAACCTTGGCATGATAAAGAAGTTGACCAAAATCGGTTGGTCATAATCAACGAGGATAAAATTTAGCGAAATTGAATTTAAGGAATAATTTCAAGGATAAGGAAGTCAAAGTAATCATCTCACTCTGCTTCGACTACTACCATGATTATCCGAAGTCCAGATATATTACTACCAAACCATGATCATCATTTTCCAATTATGCCTCTCTCTCTCTCTCTCTCTCTCTCTCTCTCTCTCTCTCAGAAGTTTAGATTTCTACTACAAATCATGATCTTAAATCATGAAAATCAAACCCTTATGTGTTTACTACCTAAATCAAAATTTCTGTCATGAGATGACCACTCATTAAGCATATTCTTGTTATAACTCCTTAATCAACTTTTTTTCCTTGATTTCAATCCATTTTTTTATCTAGTCCAATTCCTCCATTTTGTCTTTAACTTAGATTTGAAATCCCTTGTATCAGGATTTATAAAGTCCTCGGACATCGCCCAAATCTATACTCCTCATATTAATGTCACTACAACATAAAATTTATTCCTCCTTATTTAAATCAACCTCCACATATCCTTCAATTTGTACTTTCAGATATCATCCTTCTTAAATTTAGTAATCTTACAAAATCTCTAGATTTTCTTATAACTCAAAATTTTTTGTTTTCCCTACTAGTTCTCAATCATTATCTACCAATCCTTTATTTAATTTAGCATCATCATTGCATGCAATCATAATATCCTTTCCATGTATCTTGAATTCCTAAATTTAGTACTTTGCCTTAATTAATAATGAAACATCTCAAGAATCAGTATCTTAAAAATATTTAGGTTCTCAAAATCGAGTCGTCCTCGAATATTCTTATCAGCTCTAAAAATACAACTATGAAATATTACAGTTTCATCATCAATGCACATTCCAATTCTCGAAATCCTTCTTCGTTCCTCCAAAAATAATCCATACTCAAAATAATTCTCCAAGTGTAATCGTTTCCAAATTGATAATACCGGCCTCTTGATTTCATTTCAAATCTCAGTCATATCTTTATCCCAAATTTTTTCTAAATGTCCAACATTTACATTCCAACCAAGGTTACCACTTGATAATAGTTCTCCTTCTTTTTCGAGCTAAATGATTACCGTACTCCTCGACCTTTCCCAAGTAAAGAGAGGCGAAAATTCAAAGAGTCCAAATTGTAGCCAACCGATTTAAATATGAGGTAGTTGGTCAACATAAACGGAACAGAATCAATTAAGACGTATAAATGATGATAAGACGAAGAATTGATGATTGGAATTTGTTCTTGCACATCTGGTCATAACGAAGTCATTTCCTTCCTTCTTCTTGCACGTGTTCATAATTAACAAAAGCATATATTTCAGCCTCTGAGGTGATCTCCTTGTCTAATATCGAACTCTTTCTCACTATATCCTTTCCGTGACTCCAAGTCACTAACTATCAACTATTGATAATCCTTTTCTAATCTCCATAACTAGGTTCATTTATCCATATAAATCACCTAGACTTTCACGTCTAAATTTGTCGGAATCTCCTAATATCAATTTTTATTTCCGCAACGAATGTCCTTGAAACTTTCTAAAGATAATGTCACAAAAATATATTTTCAAAATTCATCATTCACCCTATTTATGTCACCTCAATTTTTGCTCATAATCAAATAAAACTGTTGGCAATCCCGTAAAAATCATAATCCTTCTATTTGTAACAATTCTTAAAATTCCATGTGTAAATAACTTATCCAAGTTGTATTACCTTCTAAACTTGTCAAATCTCCTGAATAAGTTATAGACTCTAAGTATCCCAAATCCAATTTTTCAGTCATCTCTCATGCATATTCATTCTAATCCTTCCACTATTTTGTTTTGTCTTGGTAATTCTTGAAATTTTCAAAAATTTCATCCCTTGTATAATAATCGCATCTTGTGCCACCCACTTAACTACTAAAGCAAGAAAGTTGATCCAACATTTTATTCGATGGCTCTTACCACTGTAAAATTTTATAAGACTTATCTTTAATATTTTCTCTTTGTCGAAAGTCCATACAATATTATCCTCAAATCTTCATATTATAACCCACATTCATAAATCATTCTTGGCATGGCTATATAACCCATGTTTCTCTAGATTGTTATCTTTCGTTTATTTCTCAACTTATTTCATCAAACATTCGAGTCCCAAATATCTTGGTTAAAATTCAAATTTCCTAAAATAGATCTCAACCTTCATATATAAGATTGACTAATCATCTCCTCTTACCAATCCAAATGGTTAAAAGTTCAACTTCTACACTTTCGTTCCTTCTAGAGTCCATAAAACTTATCTTCATGCGAGAATAGGGTTCGGCAACGGACATGTGTTTCAAAAATCAAGATAAGCAAAAACGAATGAAAATAGACTCAATATAGTTTCGAAGTAAGATTCTCAGGGTTCATCCTTGGAGTCTATCAAGAGATCCTAACATGTGATTTGAGTACCAAAAGCCTAAAATATTTAATGATTCAAATCCAAATCCTAGGGCAGGCTAGCAATAGTACGGCTAAGCCTAAGTACTACCACGACTTCACTTTGGTTGCAAAGAATGACCTACATGGGCCACCAAAAAAATGTGTCACGACCCGCACCCGGATATCGTGCAAGAGTTCGTGGGCCATGCCCAGCCTACGTCCTAGTATCGACGGTAGAACGCTGTCAAGTACCCAGCAAAATCTCAACATCTAAATAATCTATAATAACAATATGTACTCCAATCACATAGGACTAAGGCAGATATGAATAAGACAGATGGTAACAACACTGAAACAATCCAAAGTCTACAATGAACATAAATAACAAGAATGTATCAGAGACAAATCAGATAACGAAAACACAATCTAAATAAGGAATAAAGGCCTAGAGCTCCCAGAAGACAACTCACGATAAATAGAACGTCGAGAATCTGGCTCAGCTAGCATCATCATATAGTCCAAGAACGTGGAGCATAACAACTCCAAAAATTTTGGTTATCCAGTCAGGATTGGAGCGAAGTACACAAACTAACAACAGTTGCATTTAAATTGACAAAAACTATAAATAACAGAAAGCAATGAAATACATGACGGGTAAATAGAACTTAACAGTGGAAAAGCAGGAAAATCATGTGAGCATGCCATGGTAATAACGTAATATAAGTAATCATGGGTACAGTGAACAACAGGTGAAAATCTGGAATAGAACATGTACTACTTTTGCTAAACAGTACCTTGAGATATTAGGGTGTTATGTGATCGGCTTGGGTCCAGATCAGGCTGTTCCATTTGATCGGCTATGCACAAGAACAAGAACAAGTAAACCTGGAGATCAAGCCGGCCAAAATGGAAAGCTATTATTTCTGTGGTATCAGGTCAGGCTACACCCTACGTGCGACAAGGGTAAAGCTATGCACAAGTAATAAACATGAGGGGTATTGATCACATAATCTCCTAATATCTCCCTATCCCCGACTAGTATAATGGATCCAACCATAGCACGTTACGACACGGAATTCTCTACGAGGGTAGCAAATCTCCTTAGGAATCGGTCTACACAAGTACAAGGAAAATAGTCAAGAACGAGACATGTACCAGTATACCAGGATAACCAGGAGTAACATCTCATGACAGGATCCAAGATATACCAATCTGTGTACTCTCGTGCTAGAAATCAAGCATAACACTAAAAACTGATATCATAGAGACTATCAAGACAATAAAAACTATCAGAGAATGTACTCGCCTCAATTTAGTTGGAAGTCAACGTGCGCGACATGAACGTATCGACACAGGAGAGATACGATGCTATGCTCCACAAGATGGTCCCAAACAACGACACAGGCAGTTCCATTGAGTCCAGAATAGTCCAAATAACCTAGTTTGGTATAAAGAAGCCTAAAATCGGAGTTCGATACGATATTCAAATCAAGGAATGAAGAACGATTGTTAAAATCGCGACATATTATTTAAGGAAAAAATATCAAATATATAACTATTTTTGAAAATCGTTTATAATATTCTTTTAGAAACTATATTTAATTTACCATAATATTTTACTTAAATATTTGAATATACAGGGAATAACCCTAGTACTATTTGTCAAAAAGGATTTTATGATAAAACTTGACAATAGTTTATTTATAATTCAAATAGGCTTTAAGCCCAAACCCAAATTATTATTCGATTAAGCCCAAACCTAAAGTATTATTCGATTAAGCCCATAAGCTCAAAGCCCAGCTAATATATAAACAATAGTCATTCAGAAATATTTCTATCGGGCTAAAGCCCAGTCCAATATTAATAGTTACTGAATTTTGAAATAATTTTACCAATAGGCTCAACCTAAGCCCATTAATCCCTGCAATTAAGAAAACCCAACTAACTAATTCCCAAATAACAACAGCAAAAATCCTAAATTATAACTATCATTTATATTAATGAAATATAATAGTAATAACATCATTCTGAAAAGGGGGTGGTCTTTCTGAGTTATTACTCAGCTCAAATTCCCTAAATAAATCGAAAGGGAAGAGAGGGCGGGTTGTTCCCATATTTATGACCCAAATCTTAGAGAATCGAACGGGAGAAAGGGAAAAATCTGATAGAGGCGTTGGCTCAGGAGGGGAGGAGCGGCAATCGGTGCGTCGGGGTTCAGCGATACCGCTGGCGGTGGACGCCAGACTAGAGCGGCGCTTGGCAGAGGCTTCGTAGGAGCTGCTCCGCACAGAGGGGCAGCAACGCCCGACTCGAGATCTGAGCGGTACGACGGAGGGCCGGCTCTGAGTCAGAGTGGGCCGCAGGAAACACGCGGAGGAGCGGGGTGCCAGGCACGCATGGAGAAATCGGATCTGGTCGGGGTCGCCTCGATTGATAGAGGGATGCGCGGGTCGGGTGAGCGGTTTATCCCCGCTCTCTTCTCTTTCTCTTCATTCTGTGACGGTAGTGGGGCTCCCGCGGTGGTGCGACTTGTCGGAGTGGGTAATAGTGGTGGTGGGTGGTGGTTTGGGGGTGGATTCATGTGGTGGTGACGAAGAGTGGTACTGGGGCTCTGGGCTAGACAGGGGAGTCGGGCGGTTGTGGTCGAATGGTGCCACGGCAGGGAGATGGTACTGGTGTGGTCGGGCTCGGCAGGGTGTAGTGGCTGTGGCTTGCCTTGGTAATTGGGGAAGTTGGAGTATGGTGGCCGAAAGCTACGGACGGTCGGGATAGGCTTGGATCGACCGGGATAGTAGCAGTGGCTGGAGTTGGCGAGGGGGAGGAGGAAGTGTCAAGAAATGCTGGTGAACAGAGTAGTCTGGCCGGATGGTGATTCAACGGGAGTGGCTGCTGCTGGTTTGCCGGGAGGCTAAGGGGAGATGGTGGCTGCTAGGTGATTCTAGGTCCTAGGAAAAGTGTCCTGTTAAATATTGGGAATTCTCCAATATTTATAGGGTAATGTAGAAACTCTAATGACATGGATGTAAATGTAATAGAATAGGAAATTCATGGAAAACACTAACAGCTAACTATAATACTAACTGCTAACAGTAGTCAAACTAATAATTAAATTAGTGTTATTATTTATATATATATATATATATATATATATATATATATATATATATATATATATATATATATATATAGTTCTCAATCGTCTCCACCACCACCGGCGTGGCCTTTGGCCGGGCCGGGGTCTTCTCTTGGCCGCCAAACCAGTTGGTTGGTGGCCTCCCTCTGTGCTTGATTTCTTCTAGGGTTATGGCGGCTAAATCCTTCGCGGAGGCCGTGAAGGGATCGACTCCTGTTGATCCAGTCATTGCGCCGCGGACTATCACTACATTCAAAGGCTCTCCATCGATCTCCTTTTCGGAGGAAGAAGAATCCATCCTGGTGAATCCATTCAAATATGCCTTGATTGGCAAATTTTCACATAATCGACCTCCGATCGATTTGATCAGGAAGGCCCTCACTGGTTTCGAGTTCGTTGGCTCCATCTCGGCTGGGGTTATTGATGAAAAACACATCCTTATTAGACCTTCTAGTGAAGTCGATTTTCTTCGACTTCGATCAAAAGGTTTGTGGTACGTTTCTAGGGCTCCCATGAGGATTTTCAAGTGGGATCCAGATTTCACTCCATCTCAGGAATCACCAAAGATACCAGTGTGGATCACTTTACCTAATCTCCCGCACCATCTCTATGCGAAGGATGCGCTCTTTGCCATTGCTGCAGCCTTTGGTAATCCTCTAAAGATTGATAAGGCTACGTCGGAGTTATCTCGGCCAAGCATGGCTCATATTTTTGTCGAGGTGGATGCTTCTAAACCACTTCAACATCGAATCCGTATCAACTTACCTAGTGGTGGTTTCTGGCAGTTAATTGAATACGAGTCAACTCCCCTTTATTGTGCTCACTGCCGTCATCAAGGGCATTCAATTGGCTCATGCAAACTCAAACAAAAAGATAAAGGAAAAGAACCTATACTAAAGGAAACTCCGGCGTCTACCAGTGCTCAACGTCACGTGCCTGAGATTGTTCACATTCTTCAACGAGAAGATGCGGCTCAACCTACGAGGACCGCAGACCAATCGGTGGATCCCAGTGAGGAGCAACCTCCACTCCAAGCACCGGTTATTACCCAGCAGACTCTAATGGAGGAGCAGGAAGTGACGGCTACTGTGTTTGTGTCAAATCATGACGGGACAGAAACCATTACGGAACAGGCTTTGGATGATAATGCTGCCATTACCACTGTACCGCAGTCTCAAGAACCTCTCAATCCTGATCCACCAGATAATATTGAGGAAAATGAAGAAGGCTGCGAAGAAGAAGGGGAGATGCGGAGTTGGGCTGATGCTGTTGAAGAAGAAGAGGGTGTGTCGACGGCGGTCGACAATCCGAAGCGAAAAAAGAAGGAGGTAGAGCCAACTAATAGGGTTCTCCGATCGTCTGCACTCAAAAAATCAGGTACAACCTCCATCCCCACTAATGTTTAACATATTGTGTTGGAACATTCGTGGGGTTGCAAGCAAAATGGCTCTTAAAAGACTTCGTAATGTTTGTCGGGGGAATAAAGTTCAACTGTTGGCCGTTCTGGAGCCAAAGGTGGACAGTTCTAAACTTCTTCATTATCAACTTAAGCTTGGATTTGAGAAGAGCTATGCTAATGATAAAGGCAATATCTGGATTCTGACCAAGGCAGGGTGTACTTTCTCTGTGCTGGATTCTTTTGATCAAGCTGTCACTATTGGCTTTCAAAATGAATTCTTCAATGAGGTCATGATTTCTTTCGTGCATGGTCACAACAAAAAAGAGGGACGTAGGAGCATGTGGGAGAGGCTACTACACTTACGTTCGGTTTACTCTATTCCATGGGCTGTTGGGGGAGATTTTAATGCTATTTTGTGTGAGGAGGAGAAGGTTGGAGGCAGGCTCCCATGTCCAATATCTATGCATGAGTTTCACAACTTTCAATTGTCTGCTGGTCTTACTGAACTTCCTATAATAGGGAGTAAGTTTACTTGGTTCCGCTCCAAGTTCGGGGAGAGAAGAGGATCGCGTCTGGACAGGATGTTGCTTACTCAAGATTTTTTTAATCTTGCTCCATTATCGAAGGAGGAACATCTTAATAGAGCGGAGTCAGATCATGCACCATTGTTGATCAGATTTTTAGCTAGGAAGGAGGGGGGACGGCGCTCATTTCGGTTTCTCGATTTTTGGACTAAGCAAGAGGGCTTTATGGAGCTGGTCCAGCAGGCGTGGACTTCTACTGATCATCCTAATAGCCTTGTGCGTATATGTCTGCGACTTTCAGCATGTCGAACAGCCCTTTCTAGGTGGAGCCACAACAAATTTGGTGATATTTTTCAAGAGTGCCAAGCTGCGGAGGATCAAGTTTTAGCTGATGAGCTGGCTTTTGAGGCTGATCGGTCGTGTGAGAGGAGGATAGCTTTGGACAAATCTACTGCAATTTTGAAGCAGCGACACTCTTATGTTGACTCATATTGGAAGCAAAAGGCGCGATTGAACTGGGATCTTGCTGGTGATAGGAATACCAAGTACTTTCATGAGTGTGTCAATAGTAAGCAGCGGAAACTGCATATTCATCATATCATTGATGATGAGGGGAGTACTAAAACTGAGCTTCAGGATATTCAACATGTGGCTAATTCTTATTATGAGAAACAGTATAAAAGCGATCGTACTGAAGGGGATGCTGGCCTATTGGATGTTATTCCTGCTACTATATCTGATGCGGATAATGCAGTCCTTACTGCAGAGCCTACTAAAGACGAAATACTGCTGACTATCAAGAGTATGGATGTCAGCAGTGCGGGGGGGCCGGATGGCTTTACTGTTACATTCTTTGTAAAGTGTTGGCCTATCATTGAGGAGGACATGTTGGCAGCTATATCTCTATTTATGGCAGGCTTCGACTTGCCTAAGGCTATCACTAGCACATCCTTGGTCCTGATCCCCAAACACAACAACCCCAGGTACATGACTGATTTCCGCCCTACCAGTTTATGTAATGTTTTCAACAAAGTTATTTCTAAATTGCTGGCATTAAGACTTGCGCCTATTCTTCCTCGCATCATTAGTCCTGAGCAAAGTGGCTTTGTGCGCGGGCGGGAGATTGTTGATAATATATTATTGGCTCAAGAGCTGTTGAGTTTGATGAACAATGATAATAGGGGGGGTAATATTGCAATTAAGCTTGACATGGCCAAGGCGTATGATAGGGTGGACTGGACCTTTCTTATGCAAGTTATGCGTAGGTTTGGGTTTGCTGAAGGATGGATTAGCATGGTGTTTCGGCTTATGAATAATGTTTGGTACTCTACCATCATTAATGGAATACCATCTGGCTACTTCAAAGCTTTTCGAGGAGTACGACAGGGGGATCCGTTATCACCAGCATTGTTCATCATTGCTGCAGAAGTTTTGTCGAGAAATCTCAATAAGATTCTCGACATTGCATCCTTCAAGCATTATTACGTTCCCAGTGGTTGTCCAGCTATCACACATTTGGCGTTTGCAGATGATGTGTTGTTATTTTCAGCTGGGGACGTTCGCTCGGTGAAATTGTTACATAAAGTGTTGCGGAGATATGAGCGAGCATCAGGACAGAGCATTAATGTAGCCAAGTCTTCTATATATACGATGCCATCCTTTGACCGAAAGGAGGAGCTCCGTACTATCACTGGTTTTGATATCCAGCAGCCTCCATTTACTTATCTGGGTTGTCCGATGGCTGTAGGGGTGCGCACAACCAGACTTTATGATGATCTCGTTACTAAGATCAGCAGGCGCTTGGAAGGATGGCAGCAGAAAATATTATTCTATGGAGGTAAATTAACCTTATTGAAATCAGTCTTGTTGTCCATTCCCATGTACACGCTAGCGGCTTGCAATCCCCCGAAGACGGTGCTTAATCGTTTGGAGAATATGTTTGTTCGCTTTTTCTGGGGATCTAGTGATGGGTTACAAAAACATATCTGGGCAAGTTGGCGGTCGATGGCTCGTCCTATTGAAGAAGCGGGATTGGGTATCAGGACTCTACAAGAAATGATGCATGCTTTTACTATAAAATTGTGGTGGAAATTGAAAACGCAGGATGGATTATGGCAGCGTTTCATTACTGCTCGTTACTGCAAATTCCAGGATTTAGACACAGCTGGTGAGCCACAGAAATGTTCCCATGTATGGCGTCGGTTGCTGCATGGGAGGGAAATGGCTAATCATCTTATAACTCTGGAGTCGGGAGAATGGAAATGGCTAGGTGCTTCTTCGGCGATTTTCTCGGTTGCCTCGGCATGGAAGATTGCTCGAATCCCCTCCCCTATTCAGCCTCATTTCGCCCATATCTGGAGTTCCTGTATCCCTTACAAGTGGTCCGTATTATTGTGGCGGATACTCACCAACAAATTGCCCACGGATGATAATATTCAAGCGATGGGGTTTCAGCTTGGGTTGAAGTGTCATTGCTGCTCATGGCCACAGGTGGAGACTATTGCTCATATCTTTGGTGCAGGAGAGTTAACTGTCCAGGTTTGGCGCAAACTACAGTCTGATCTCAAGGTCAAAAGATGGCGGGTGGATCTTATTAGTTATCTCAAGGAGTGGTGGCAGAGGCCTAATGTTCATTTGAAGGAGATAGTGGTGGCTGCTACGTGCTGGGTAATCTGGAAGAATAGGAATAAATGGCGGTACGAGGAGTACTCTTACTCGGTATCTCAGTTGGTTGCAGAAAGTATAAGACAGGTGGGGAAAGCTTTGCGGCGTTGTAAGCACAAGCCTGCAATTCCTGGAACATGGCTGCTTGTTGGAGTGGGATAGCTTTTGTAACCTGTAATTTCCTCTTTCATCAATAAAATTACTGGTTTCGAAAAATATATATATATATATATATATATATATATATATATATATATATATATATATATATATATTCATTACAAAAAAATTATTTGAGAAACATTTTCTTTATATAAAAAATAATATATAATATATATAACTTGTGGAAAATTTAGAGAAGGACAAGTTTCAGGATATAATCGCACATCATATAGTTTTACAAAACCAAAGGCCCCAACAAATATCGATAACATTATACGATTTGAAAATACGTTTCATATTTAAAATTCATGTTTTCAAGAATTAGAAATTTTTTAAAAAAATAGGCAAATACAAAAATTCGAAAAATTCCCAAAGTTCGGTTAACGGAGGTTACAGATTTCCCAAATAGAATTTCAGGAAAATACACTTTAAATTTTCAAAATGATTTTAGGGAGTTACACGTTCACAGCCACGTGATAAGGTATACGTGATTTCAATCCACGTTCACTCGCACGTACTATTGAGTGTTCATGCCCTACCCAGTTTCATGCGTCTCTGAGGTAGAAGACATTATATTTTCTGCACATACGCACATAGTTGTTCTAGTGAAGAAAAGCAATAAATAGAGGATATTGTCTTCCTCGCAGAGGAACGCACACAGACGCTACATATGCTACATCTTTGCTAAGCACTTCAAAAAAGAGAGAGCCTTTATTAATAAAGTTCCCTTTGCTTTCAAAAGTTCATCAACGGATAAGCTTCCTCAACTTTGCATCAGATTGTCAACAGAGTAAAGAAGCCGAAGCAGGCTTAACTTCCATCGGCCCAATCCCCAGATTCTATTATACTAGAAATTCTTGTTAAAGATTCTTGTTGTACTTTTTTTTTATAATACTACAAAAGATTCAGTTTGCTGGGACTTTTTGTGTTGAAATAAAATTAGGGACTTTGTTAGGAACGTCTTTCTTTACCGATGAGAAAGTGGTGGCGCAATTTGATGTTACAAAGCTAGGTTCAGTAGATAAGATGTTGGTTGTTTAATTTGACCAACAAGCATACAGAGCAATGATGTCAGACAAAGACTCTGCTCCGGCTACTAAGGGACAGAAGGCCAAGTGTGCTCATAAAACTTGGGTCCCAAAATCTCTTTCTGCTCTTTCCCATGTCGCTGATGGTAAGAGGAAGGCTGTGGCCAATGCTGGCCAAGAAATAACTTAGAGACACATGGTTCACTTTTAACCATTACTGCTTCTAAGGAATTTTCAGCAGCTGAGACGCATAAAGCTTATTATGCGTCTAAAATAGGCTCTACCAACGAACCATCAACTAAACTTGTGCTTCCGGCAAGAAGAAGAAAGTTAAGAAGATGCATAAGCATCATGCCCCTACTGACAAAGCTGCTAACGAAGACAGGAGTACTTGTCCTAAGTTTGGACAAAAGAATATACAACATTGGAGCTTTGGCAGAGAAAAATACTATGATGCCAAGGACTTGAGTATTGGAATTTCTTGCCCATACTTGGATAACCAGAAGAAGAGTTCTGCTCTCACACAGAACTTTAAATGCATAGATGGAGGAAAAAAATTGTCTTCCACGGGCTTTTATTTTTGACCAATTTTATACGTGAAGAAAAGGCATCAAGTCATGCGCCTCTTCGTGTCATGCGCACAGATGATAGAAAGTTATATAAATTGAAAACTATATGTCCCAATCATCCATGCGCGTCTCCTCCATTTGTTGTAAACTCATGCACATTATTACCCAATGTGCATAAAATGAGTCCACATTGTAGAACCACTCAAGACCTAAGTACTGGGTTTTTCCAAGTACGTAAAATATGTCAACGAGTTCTTAAACCAACTTTTCCATGCGAGGATCCTATCCAGGTGCATAAGAAGGGAAAAGAGGTCATACATCCTTTTATTGATCTATCGGATATGCTTCGGCATAAACACAAATCAGTAGAGATGTAATCAAACACACTTGTTGTCACGACCCGCTCCCGAATAATCGGACACGAGTCGGACAAGCCCAGCCTTCGTCGATGGACACGACGAAGTAAGCTGTACAATTCTAAGGAAAACTCCAAGATACTAGATACATAAAACAACACAGCTTCTATACACGTACCCAGAAAAGATCTCCATAATCTATCAAGTCAATACAACGTCATCCGGAGACAAATCTGGTAACCAGAATAAAATTTACACAATCCAGAATCCTCAATGTAATATACATGATACAACTAGAAAAAATGATCTAATCTAGGACACTGAAACTCTAAGTCCATCCTGAACACAACTCCACCATCTTCGGGCTCTGGCCCAAGGTGGTACAACATCATCAAGAAGACCTGCAACGCATCCTGTCAGGAAAAGAGCAAAGTACAACCCCGACAAGAAGCTCTAAACAATGTAAACTGAAATACATAAAAAAGAATCACAATATAAACTATGTACAAGACAGGAACATGAAACTGTGGTACAGGAATAAATTTGAAACTATGTTACCGGATCCAGAAACAATGAACTATACTATCAGTGTAACATGCATTTGAAATAACTATCAGAGTATGTGACCGGCTGGGTAAACAATGAACAGTGAACAGTGAACAATGAACAATGGTACGACTTAGAGTCTCACGTGCACGATATGAGACCTAAGCTATTATTAGTCAATGCCTAGCTAAAATAGGATTGGTCACATATCTGTAGTATTTCCCCACCCCAATGTACAAGTAAGAACAATGAACTATGAACGATAAACGGTGAACAATGAACAATGAACAGTCGTGTGTATAACCTGTCAATATGAGAAGATGAAGCAAGACAGAAATACAGAGTAAAGGGATCGAGTCGGTGTACTTGCCTTTGTCCTTGCAAATCAAATTCGTCTCAAAGTCTCCACCTAGAGTTTAGTACAAGTTGGTTAGGATTAAATCATAACAATCATCTCACTTAAATATTGCTAACTATATCCATAACTAACTAATAAAAATATACTTAACTAACAATATTTTAGAAAATAATTAGCCTTGATAAAATAAATACTAATAAAATACTTAACTATGTTCTAACCAAAATCGTTTAGAAAATATTTGAAAACTGACTATTGCTATCTATATCCATCTATTAGCTAACCAATATTTTAGAAAATATGTGTTTTATAACCATAATACTAGGGAAAATACTTTTAACTGTTTTAGAAAATATTAGAACATTTTATTAAGAAAACAATAATTATAACTTTATAACCTTTAGAATATTTTTTATTTACTAGAATTATTTAGCAAGAAGATATCAGGACATTTATTATTTAAGAAATGTTTAATCCAAAACCTACTGAGATATTTTGCTACCAAAATATTATAAACAAAAATATATTATTTTAAAATACCTTAACTCACATCTTAACAAAATTTATTTATTAAAGATAGCTTAGCTAAAAAACAAAGTCTAAATTATTAGGAATATTTTCATAGCAGCTTATATAAGTTTTGCAAAACAATCAACAACCTATTAGTAATGATGGAAGTAAAAGTATCAACTTAATACAATCTAAATTTGGAACCATTCTACTAATAACTATACCATAGAAAACATATGGACCCAACTATAGATGGCCCAACTTATTGATTTTAACGTACAATTGATCAAAACAGAAGACTAGAATAACATAAAACAAAAGCCAAGGCTAAACCAATAGCTGACCCTACTGGCCAGCTCATGCTATACTGAATACTCTCCCATATAACACCACAACACAAAATAAACAAGCCTAACTCAGCAGGCCTCACTACAGACCAAAACTTCCTATCCTGGCCCAAGCTATGGCCTGCCAGTAGCCATCAAACCCCATCGGCTACTCCTCCCCTTCATCCCAAAATATTAACAACTAAACTCATAAAATTGAATCGGAGAAAAATATATAAGGGTTTATTCCAGGAAAATAGATACAGAAACTAACCAAGTCTAACATAAACTCAACCCCCTACAAATATTTACTTCTGCATTCCCACACAAAGCCACAACCATTCGAATGCTCCTACCAACCTACGAAGCATTCAAACTCAGAAAATAGAGGAAAGAAATATACAAATTAAAATTTAAATAAGACTCCTGAATATACAAATTAAAATTTAAATAAGACTCCCGCCTTGCCGAATCCATTCCAGCTGAAGGATATCCTCATGAACAAGTTGGACACGAGCCGACATCAATCACGAGCGGGACACGAACTCACGCCTAACACGAACACAACTCAGGACACCAGCAATGGAACACAGCTATAGGTCTGGCACACGCACACAATAGCATCCCTACACACAACACAAGCAACACGCCAACCCAATATCGATCCTGACACCCAAAACATGCAGCCGGACAAAACTCGAATCAAAACTCGACATGGAAACGTAAAATCGAGTAGGAGACAGCTTATACCTGAAGGAGACTCGACAAGATTCTCAACGTGTCCAACTGTGCCGGACACGACCCACTGCTTTGGAACAGTGGAGATATGGATCGGCTGTCTAACTGAGTAGAGGTTAAGTTCTCCGGAGAGGAACGAAAATTCGAGATCGCCGTCGCCGGGAACCGAACGCGTAGCCGCCATCGTCGAAATCGCCGCTGGAGGAGGTCTTGATGTCGCCGTCGAGAGGTCTCAATGTCGCCACCGCCGAGATATGGCCGCCCGTCGAGATCAGGCCGGCCGCCCGTCGAAGATGTGGTCGCCATGGAACCTCCTCGCCGCCGGAGAAGTTTGCGTCGACCGCCGGAGGAAATTTGGGCGTCCGTCGCGGGGGTGCGCTGCCGCTCGTCGTTCGTCGTGGCGACGAGATGAACGGAGCACCGCCGCCGTCAAAATCGTCGTCGGCTGGGAAGTTCCGCCGTTCGAAGAAGATCGGCCGCCGCCGCCGCTCGGGATCCGTCGGCTGGAACTAGGGTTAGGGCTGAGGAAAAATTGAAAGAATTTAGAGAGCTCTGCTTTCTTCTCGAGTTGAAAATGGAATGAGACAGTGAGAGAAAGAGAAATAAATTTTTAATGAAGAAATGTAATTTTTACAAAATCACACTCCAACAAATACTTTATTGCAACCTATACCGAAAAGTTGTTAGAAATTTGTTAGGTTGTTATAGACTTGGGGAAAAAGAAAAAAAAATGGAGGGAACTCTAATTTTACTGTTCCACTCAAGTTAGAAAAGAATTTGAAATTCAAATGTCTTACCAGGTCATTACAACTGAGAAAAATAAATTAAAAGAAATAAATCCTTAAATATTTATATTTAACATTTCCCTCATTGTGAAAAATCTCTAGATGCTATTTTAAAAAATTACAAAAACGATTTTAAATATTTAATATCTAAAATACCAGAATACTAGAGAATATACTAACTTTATTAATCTGAAAGTTACAATTCCTCATATAAACTAAAATAATATTTCAAAATTTTTAAATTACCATAAATTCAAAATTCGAAAAAGCGGGGTTACAAATCTAACCCTCTTAGAAAAATTTTGTCCTCGAAATTTCAAATGACATAATAAACACATTTAAGATTGACCAATTACGAAAACATAGAAATAATAAAAATTTGTTTAAACCTAGGATTCGTATAACTAATAAAACCACGAATTCCTAGAAATGATCAAAGTAAGATAAAAAGAAAAATCTAGGCAAGATAAATCCTAAACATGAGAAAATTTAAAATTTAGGCATATTAAAATAGCACCAATTTGACAGTCATAAAAATTATGGCCTAAATTTAATAAAATTATAACTAGCATGGCTATGATTAAAAATTCAAATCAATTAAACATGAGTTAATAAAATATGGACAAAATTATGTAAACTTGATAAATGCCAAATACAATAACTCTAGAAATGATACGACTAAGTATAAACAAGGAATTTGAAATTTTAGCTATCAAATATGGAACCATTAACAAAATATACGCAATACACTAAATCAAACCATGAAAAGATTGAACTAACAGATATTAAGGGTCCTGATAAATTTCTAAGATAAATCAAGAAAAAAGGAAATCAATTGCAATGATTCACGTAAGGTCAAGATAATTTTCTGATAAAATTTGTCAATGGCAATAAGAGATAAAACATAGTGTATAACACGGATATAATCTCAATAGTATTCGAAAAATATACATATCTAAAATCACTTTGCTTATAGTTCCTACCTCGCCAGTGTAGTGTACATCTGTCTGCAGTGAACCTTTGGCTCAATGACTCAAATAGTAATAATTTATCGAATATTTCTTTTAATTTTTTATCCATGTTATCGGAACAACTCAAGATATCAAAAAAAATTATGATTTAGGACATAGCCTCAATAATATCCGAGAACCTATGAAAACCTGAAATTATTTTGACTTAGAGTCCATGCCTCGCCAGTGCGCAGCTGGCTGCAGTGAACCTTCGGTCTCCATAATCCAGATAAATGACTACAGTGCGCATCTGCTATGTCATAGTAGGTCGTCGAGTACTCTCTCAACTTTGTCCTTAGGAAATCTAAAGGAGTTTACGAAAATTCAAACAAGCTCTAAGTCCTAATCATGATGGAAGGCAAAGTTATTTGTTTACGGAGTTTTATTAAATACTAAGAAACAAAGAGTAGGATAACAAAGCTTATAAAAACAAATCTTAAATAAGAAACAATGACTCAAATTGCATCAAGGAAGTTTTTTTTAAAAAAATCTAGATATTAAGAGAAAATCTAATGAAAGCTCAAAAATCAAATATTTATACCGTCAAAATATATTAGATAGATAATCTTGGAAGCCTCGAGCGCAGGGGAATCAATACCCTTGGCAGTGCGTGTCTGAACCACTCTGAAAAATAGAAAACCAGTTAGATTAGACCTAAACTATAAGATAACAACAGCCTTAGTAAAACTATAATCATTTCCCACGGATCCTATGCTGTGATAAGTTTTTCTTAGTCTAACAGGTTCCCAACAGCACTATAACCTAAGTGCCATTAGGACAGACCTGCATGGGCCACCACTAAAAACATGTCACGACCCGCTCCCGAATAATCGGACACGAGTCGGACACGCCCATCCTTCGTCGATGGATACGACGAAGTAAGCTGTACAATTCTAAGGAAAACTCCAAGATACTAGATACATAAAATAACACAGCTTCTATACACGTACCCAGAAAAGATCTCCATAATCTATCAAGTTAATACAATGTCATCCGGAGACAAATCCGGTAACCAGAATAAAATTTATACAATCCTGAATCCTGAATGTAATATACATGATACAACTAGAAAAAATAATCTAATCTAGGGCACTGCAACTCTAAGTCCATCCTGAACACAACTCCACCATCTTCGGCTCTGGCCCAAGGTGGTACAATATCATCAAGAAGACCTGCAACGTATCCTGTCAGGAAAAGAGCAAAGTACAACCCCGACAAGTAGCTCTAAACAATTTAAACTGAAATACATGAAAAAGAATCACAATATGAACTACGGTACAAGACAGGAACATGAAACTGTGGTACAGGAATAACAATGAAACTATGGTACCGGATCCAGAAACAATGAACTATGCTATCAGTGTAACATGCATTTGAAATAACTATCAGAGTATGTGACCGGCTGGGTAAACAATGAACAATGAACAGTGAATAATGAACAATGGTACGGCTTAGAGTCTCACGTGCATGATGTGAGACCTAAGCTATTAGTCAATGCCTAGCTAAAATAGGATTGGTCACATATCTGTAGTATTTTCCCACCCCAATATACAAGTAAGAACAATGAACTATGAACGATGAACGGTGAACAATGAACAGTCGTGTGTACAACGTGTCAATATGAGCATGAAGCAAGACAGAAATACAGAGTAAAGGGATCGAGTCGGTGTACTTGCCTTTGTCCTTGCAAATCAAATTCGTCTCAAAGTCTCCACCTAGAGTTTAGTACAAGTTGGTTAGGATTAAATCATAACAATCATCTTACTTAAATATTGCTAACTATATCCATAACTAACTAATGAAAATATACTTAACTAACAATAGTTTAGAAAATAATTAGCCTTGTTAAAATAAATACTAATAAAATACTTAACTATGTTCTAACCAAAATCGTTTAGAAAATATTTGAAAACTGATTATTGCTATCTATATCCATATATTAGCTAACCAATATTTTATAAAATATGTGTTTTATAACCATAATACTAGGGAAAATACTTTTAACTGTTTTAGAAAATATTTGAACATTTTGTTAAGAAAACAATAATTATAACTTTATAACCTTTAGAACATTTTTTATTTACTAGAATTATTTAGCAAGAAGATATTAGGACATTTATTATTTAAGAAATATTTAATCCAAAACCTACAAAGATATTTTGCTACCAAAATATTATAAACAAAAATATATTATTTTAAAATACCTTAACTCACATCTTAACAAAATTAATTTATTAAAGATAGGTTAGCTAAAAAAACAAAGTCTAAAATATTAGGAATATTTTCATAGCAGCTTATATAAGTTTTGCAAAACAATCAACAACCTATTAGTAATGATGGAAGTAAAACTGTCAACTTAATACAATCTAAATTTGAACCATTCTACTAATAACTATACCATAGAAAACATATGGACCCAACTATAGATGGCCCAACTTATTGATTTTAATGTACAGTTGATCAAAACAGAAGACTAGAATAACATAAAACAAAAGCCAAGGCTCAACCAGTAGCTGACCCTACAGGCCAGCTCATGCTATACTGAATACTCTCTCATATAACACCACAACACAAAATAAACAAGCCTAAGTCAGCAAGCCTCACTACAGACCAAAACTTCCTATCCTGGCCCAAGCCATGGCCTGCCAGTAGCCATCAAACCACATCGGCTACTACTCCCCTTCATCCCAAAATATTAACAACTAAACTCATAAAATCGAATCGGAGAAAAATATATAAGGATTGATTCCAGGAAAATATATATAGAAACTAACCAAGTCTAACATAAACTCAACCCCCTGCAAATATTCACTTCTGTATTCCCTCACAAAGCCACAACCATTCGAATGCTCCTACCAACCTACCAAGCATTCAAACTCAGAAAATAGAGGAAAGAAATATACAAATTAAAATTTAAATAAGACTCCTGAATATACAAATTAAAATTTAAATAAGACACCCACCTTGCCGAATCCATTCCAGCTGAAGGATATCCTCATAAACAAGTTGGACACGAGCCGACATCAATCACGAGCGGGACACGAACTCACGCCTAACACGAACATAACTCAAGACACCGGCAATGGAACACAGCTATTGGTCTGGCACACACACACAACAGCATCCCTACACACAAAACAGGCGACACGCCAATCCAATATCGATCCTGACACCCAAAACATACATCCGGACAAAACTCGAATCAAAACTCGACATGGAAACGTAAAATCGAGGAGGAGACATCATATACCTGAAGGAGACTCGACAAGATTCTCAACGTGTTAACTGTGTCGGACACGACCTGCTGCTCTGGAATAGTGGAGATATGGATCGGCTGTCTAACTGAGTAGAGGTTAAGTTCTCCAGAGAGGAACGAGAATTCGAGATCGCGTCGTCGAGAACCGAACGCGTAGGCGCCGTCGTCGAAATCGCCGCGGGAGGAAGTCTTGATGTCGCCGTCGAGAGGTCTCAATGTCGCCACCGCCGAGATCTGGCCGCCCGTCAAGATCAGGCCGGCCGGCCGCCGAAGATGTGGTCGCCATGGAACCTCGTCGCCGCCGGAGCAGTTTGTGCCGACCGTCGGAGGAAATTTGGGCGTGCGTCGCGGTGGTGCGCTGCCGCTCGTCGTTCGTCGTGGCGACGAGATGAACGTAGCACCGCCTCCGTCGAAATCATCGTCGGCTGGAAAGTTCCGCCGTTCGAAGAAGATCGGCCGCCGCCGCCGCTCGGGATCCGCCGACTAGAACTAGGGTTAGGGCTGAGGAAAAATTAGGAGAATTTAGAGAGCTCTGCTCTCTTCTCGAGTTGAAAATGGAATGAGACAGTGAGAGAAAGAGAAATAGATTTTTAATGAAGAAATGTAAATTTTACAAAAACACACTCCAACAAATACTTTATTGCAACCTATACCCAAAAGTTGTTAGAAATTTGTTAGCTTGTTATAGACTTGAGGAAAAAGAAAAAAAAATGGAGGGAACACTTATTTTACTGTTCCACTCAAGTGAGAAAAGAATTTGTAATTCAAATGTCTTATCAGGTCATTACAAATGAGAAAAATTAATTAAAAGAAATAAATCCTTAAATATTTATATTTAACATTTCCCTCCTTGTGAAAAATCTCTAGATGCTATTTTAAAAAATTACAAAAACAATTTTAAATATTTAATATCTAAAATACCAGAATACTAGAGATTATACAAACTTTATTAATCTGAAAGTTACAATTCCTCAAATAAGCTAAAATAATATTTCAAAATTTTTAAATTACCATAAATTCAAAATTCGGAAAAGCGGGGTTACACTTGTGTCTCGTCAAAGACATTCATGTCCAAAGATTGTTATCAACTGCTTTTGCTTGAAAATAGTTGATCAATTAGCTACACAATGTGTCTTTCAAAATTGCAACCAAACTTGCCAGATTCGTCGTGTCATGGATAACAACTTTCTGATGATGAAGATGAGTTACCAGAGGCCTCGGTTTATGCAACATCAAGCCGAGGAGATGAGCAGGTATCTTCATCCTTTTTGTCGACCGAAGTCAGAGAGTTCTTTCACCAGTAGGTGTTTATCAAAGGGCTCATTTTTGGTCTAGACATTCTTCTAACATGCTTCAAGTTCCTGGACAAGATAATATTGTTCCCATGATTGGGGTTAGCAATATCCCAGTCTTTGACCATTCAACATCCCAGTCGAATGACAGGGCACCTAGGACTTAGGAAAGAAATGTTTCGGATGATGTAGTCTTACAGTCAGGATCGAACAGTACCAATGCTTCCTTGCATACTTTTCCATCTGGCGGTCAACATACAACATTTGTATATGTGACGGGTAATAAAGAAGGAGGTAGTAATGATTGACAGAGAATTAATAATCTCGAGAACATGCTACATAGCGTTATGATAATTATGCAGTAGATGCAAGCAACAACGAACATGCAAACAACTCTGCATCAATCTCATCTCCCTACCTCATCTCCCACTGATCAAGATGCAACTGTAGTGTCTCTAAGTCCTAGTTCACTACCAATAGTTGGGAATGTTCCTATGCCAGCCATGCAACAGTCTCAACCAGTTATTGTACAGCCTACTTATTCATATCATCCAGTTGATGCTCTAGAAGCTATTCGAGACATCATGATCAATGCTCGATTGGATTGTATGAATTCAAAGGCGGAGCTCCACAAGATAGGAATGTCATGCCCTTATCCACCAAAATGGGATGATATGGTTTGTCCTCGAAAATACAAATCTCAATCACTAATTTCCTATGATGGAACAGGTTCACTAAGACAGGACTTGACATATTTTTACTCCTAGACTGTTCACATACCAAAGAATGATGCACTTTGGTCTAAATTGTTCATTGGTACTCTAAAAGGGGTAGCTTTTGAATGGTTCTGTAGTCTTCCTGATGATTGTATTAAAACCTTCAAAGAACTGGAAAAATTATTCCTTACCAGGTTCTACGAAGGGATATGTGATATTTCCATGTTAAAACTTATTCCGACAAAGCAAGATTATAAAAAGCTAGCTCGTGAATTCATTAAATGATTCAAGAGACTATCGATGAAGTTGCATCCTGGTACTCCTTAATTAGTATTAATTGATACATGTAGAGGTAACTTCCTACCTACGATCAGATTTTGTATTGGGCCTGGAGACTATAATGATTGGCTAGCCTTCATCGCTGCTGCTGAGAAGGCTGAAGAGTTTGTACAAGTTTTATATTTGATCAAAATCAATTCACCTGAAGATGTCATTACCACAATCCTAGATAGGGTTATTTTTGTCATTTTATGTTATTTAAATAGTATCCATATTTAATTAATTAATTATATGTGATGGTTACATTTATTAGTAGATTAGCCTATTTATTGGACCCTTGGTTAGTGAACCTATTTAGACTTGTCATGACACTTGGACCTACATTTTAGGCTAGCCCTATTAGACTCATTTAAGTCATAACATGTCATGAATAGGGATTAGATTTAATTACCAACTTAGGTTAGAAGCTTCAATAGGTTAGTCAAACCTTTATGACAACCTAGAGGGGTATTGTGAACCTTTCAAATAGGAAATTAGGGCTCCCATATGGTCGGCCACTAGAGGGGGCATGTTTATTCACTTCACTTCTTCATTTTGGGAGCACAAACACTAGTTTTGGTGTTATTTGCAAAATCCTTCTCATTCCTCCATAAAATCATCTTCAAATCATTCTCAAACTTCTTCTATTCTTCCTCAAAGGAGCCTAGAAGCTTGGGAGCCAAGGATCACAAGAAGAAAAGGCTATTGGCTTGAGGATTGTGTCCAACTTCTTTTTTGTGTCCACTTGTGGTGCTATATTGTGAATCCATCTCCCAATAGGTATACATCTTACTTTTCTCTATGAATAGACTCTATTACATGCATTGGACCATTAGAAAACCCACACATAGACTAGGGGTACCTATAGGAGGAAGAAATAGGCTCTAACGACCATGTTGGTAGAAGTTATATAGGATTTTTGTGCTATTTTTAGAAAACTTTGAGAATACTACACCAAGTGTTTTTCATTTGGTTTGATAGGATAAATAGGCATGTGAATGTTGTATGTAGCTAGACATGTGTCCACAAATGGATACGAGTAGGTTGTGCCATGTTACACTAGGACACAGAGTCAATTTACGGCTTTTCTTTCCTCCTACACTTGTCATACACGTCACATTTTACATGACACATTATACTAGCTAGACACCACACGTTACATTTCATATGACACATTATACTAGCTAGATACCACTTTAGTTAGCTTCTAATTGTCATTTTAGACATGTTCATGTGTTTTGGTATGAATAGGACAAGGTTTGGTATAGGTATCTTGGGCGTATCACAACCGTATCATAGAGTAGTACGATACGGAGGTGATGCACACCAAGTGTTTGATATTTTGCTTGTTTTGAGCAAACACACATGTTGTGGTTTATGTGTGGATATACACGTGTCATGTCTTGTGTGTGTATCACATATATAGGCATGCATATATATATTCTAGTGTGTGTGTCATGCTTGTGTAGGGGTAAGATGTGTGTGTGTTGGGGTTACACACATTCCCTTATGTGTGTGTGTGTGTGTTATATAGAAACGGAGAGAGTTAGTCAACACAACAGTGAGTGTGCAGGCAAGTGCACATCAGTACACTTGCACATTGGATTGCGCTTGGCAGCATTAGGAGTGTGCAGTATAACCTATGCACAAGTGTACATAGGTGACGACAGGACCTTGGTTCCTATTTTGGCAACAGGCCTATGCCAGGCCATTTCACAAGTATACATATGTGTGTGTGTAATGGAGAGTGTGTGTTAGAGTGTGTGTGAGGGGGTGTATGGCCTACACCTATGTGCCTAGAGTGGGAATACATGTTTGAGTGTAATAGAGAGTGAGTGATAGTGTGAAGGAAGGAAGAGAGGCAATGAGTGTACTGCTGTGCACAACCATCAGGCAGTGGACAGTGTGCAGGATGCACATAGTTGAGAGGGGGACTTGGTATTCCCTGCTTTGCACAGATAGTAGGGTGCATCATGTTCACCCTTACACTTGGTTTAGTTCCCTACATTTGCCAACAACAGTTTCTTGTGCACTTACATATGAACTTGGCTAAGTGACAGTAGGCCAAGGAGAGGGTAGGGAGTTTAGGCACCTGCACAGGCAGTAGCTTGTGCACAGGAAGTGCACAAGTAGGGGGTGATCCCCTTGGCAGCAGAAAGTGGCTTTCGTTATATTGATTATTCCTATGATATCAGTTTGTAATGTTATACTTGATTCTTGACACGAGGATACATGGATTAGTTTATATTGGATCCCATCATGAGATGTTATTTTCTTAAGGACTATGTACATATCTTGTGTGTCTGATTCATGTATAGACACCGATTAAGGAGTGGGCTGGCCCCTTCCTTCATAAATCTCGTGTCGTAACGTGACATGGTTGGATGTACTAAACTAGTCGAGAATAGGAAGGTATTAACAGTTTATGTGATCAAACCCAAACCTACATGTGCATAGGTCACCCTCACCTCATGCCGGGTGTAGCTTGATCTTATATTACCTGTGCATAACTTTCCATATATGGCCGCCCTGATCCATTATTCTACTTGTGCATACACGGTCGTATGGAATATCCTGATCCAGTCCCAAGCCGATCACATAATACTCTAATGTCTCAAGACACTGTTTAGTATTACATGATCTATTCTAAATTACCTGCTGATACACTGTACTCATGATTACCTACAATTCTTACTTGCCATGATATGATTACCTGTTTTTCTATATTCTTATTGTTCAGTATTTTTTATCCAATATGTATCTCTATTACTTATATTTCTATAGCTCTTGTCAATTTAACAAAACTGCTATTAGTGTGTGTACTTCGCTCCAGTCCTGACTGGATAACATTTTTTAGAGGACTTAGAGGACTTCTGTCCCACCTACTACGGACCCAGAGTAGATGACTACTATGCCCATGAGATTCCCTTGGAGCCGGTGCCCATTAAGGATGCACCACCAGTAGTGCCTTAGCTAGTAGCTAGGATACTAGATTTGTCTCTAGTTATTGAGACTTGGACTTGTTATTTATTTAAGACATGTATTATTTGAGATATTAGACTTCTAGACTCTGTTGTGTATTTGACTTATGCTACTAGACTTATATTTCACCATTCCATATATTATATCATTTGTGTCATTATCTTCCTTTAGATATATGTGATTGAGTATGAGATTCCATATATATATATATATATATTATGAAATATATATATATATATATATATATATTATGAAATAGTTACCTTTATTGAGAAAGTGGGTAATGAGTACATCCGACCTCTTGGTAACAAAATAAAGAGAGAGAAAACAAGAAAATCACAACACTAAAGCCCAATACGGAATAGACGGAAGATGATGACAGCCCGAAAGCGATTTCCGAAACTGTCGCTTCACCTCCCGAACCAAGAAATCAGAACCAGCACTACGCCACTCGTAGCGTTGCTTGTTCTGGTTCTTCCAAAGCACCCATATGATCGCACCGGCCAGTGATCTCTGATGGTGACTGCCCTGTCCCCTCCACCATCTTTGAAGAGAGACAAGAAAATCTCTATGCATTCGTGCCTTGAAGAAACCCCGAAAGACAGACCAAACCGTCTGAGCAAGATCCCCGTGGAAGAAAATATGTTGCAGGGTCTCCCCATGCCCCGCCTGACAGCAATGGCACCTGGAAGCCAGGTGGAAGCCAATCTTTTGAATGTTGTCATCAGTGGGTAGCCGGTTGTGGCAGACCCGCCACATCAAAATGCTCCACTTCGCCGGAATACACTTGCCCCATATATTAGAAAATAAAGATGATATAGGATGGGAGATCCGACAACACCTCCATGCTGAAGCCATCGAGAAAGATCCATTTCGCTCATGCCAGACCGATGAATCAGGGGCCGAAGTGCAAGTCAGATTAGCCGCTCTGAGCCGCCTCGCTGCCTCTACCCCAAACTGCTCCAAAAACATAGGCCAATCCCACCCATCGGCTGTCCAAAACGAACGGATAGCCAGACCACCATTGTCAGAGTTCCTCGCCCTAGAATCCTGGATCTTCCTTCCCCTATCCGATAGAGCCCTCACAATCACCGGACGATAAGGAAGAAGCACCCTCCTCTCGGCCAATCTGGCCGACCTTCGAAGCTCCCTGGTGCCACGACCCGGCGGAACCCGCCCCGATGGGATCCCCTGCCGCTGCGAAGCCGTCGAGCGCCGCACCCGAGTCCGTCTCCTCGTACCTCGCATGGTCCCAGTATCCACTCCCTCAACCGACTGAATAGCACCGCTACCCAAACGAGGACCCCCCGGAATGCATGCTTCGTACCTTGCTGATCCCTCACCACGTCCAAGACTAAAAGAAATATGCGGTTCCGCCAATTTCCTCCCTCGCAACATCTGTCGCCAAATGTGGGAGCACTTGGAAGTCATAAACGCATCACATGGATGACGCTTACGAAAATATTTCGCTTTAAGGAGCTCCACCCAAAGGCGTTTCCCATGCCGCAGCTTCCACCATAATTTCATAGAAAAGGCATCCATAATATCATTCAGACACTTAATCCCAAGGCCTCCTTCAGACTTAGTCCGAGTAACGAACCGCCACGCTAGCCAACTCCTCTTAGCAACCCCATCCTTGCTACCCCAGAAGAAAGCCGCAAACATTCTCTCAATCGCCCTGAGAACGGCCCGGGGAGGGCAACATGCTGCCAATGTATACATAGGGATAGAAGAAAGAACATTCTTAATAAGAACCAGCTTACCCCCAGGAGAAAGTATCTTATTCTGCCATCCCGTCATCTTCGATCGGACTTTATCAAGCAAATAGCTAAACATCCCCGCATTCCGTCTCCCGTACGTTAACGGGCAGCCCAAATAAGAAAACGGCAAAGTATCGGTACAAAATCCAAACAAAGTAGAAATAGTCCGAGCCCGAGCCTCAGCCAATAGGGTTGCAGTATAAAAGGCAGATTTGGAATAATTAATCTTCTGACCAGATACAGCCTCATAACGATGCAATACCTGCTGGAGAGCACGCAAACCAGCAATATCCCCCGAAGTAAATATAAGAACATCATCCGCATATGCCAAGTGCGAGATACGCGGTCCCCCAATCGGAGTATGAAATGAAGATCTCTGATTTCAGTCTTGAAGAAGCTTGAGGTTACGAGAAAGCACCCCCGCAGCAATAATAAAGAGAGCCGGCGAGAGAGGGTCCCCCTCACGGATCCCTCTCGACACCGGGAAAAAATCAGTAGGAACTCCATTAAGAAGAACCGCATACCGTGTATCCGCTAGGAGACGATAAATAAGATCACAGAAAACCTCATTAAAACCAAATCTCCGAAAACCCGCAGGAGAAAATGCCAATTAACTCTGTCATAGGCCTTCTGCATGTCAAGCTTTATTGCAACATTACCACCATGATTAGATTCCCTCAAAGAGGCCACCATTTCCTGAGCAATGATGATATTGTCAAAAATCTCTCTCCCCTTAACAAAAGTACTATGCTCCGGGGAAATAATCTTGGGAAGAACTTCCCGCAACCTGCAAGCAATAATCTTGGAAATTATCTTGTTACAGAAATTGCAAAGACTAATAGGACAGAAATCTAAAAGGTTTCTCGGGTGGTCGACTTTGGGGATAAGAAATAATAAAGTATCAGATATAGAAACCGGAAGGCGTGCACCCAAGAAAAATGAGCCAATAGCTTCCTCCACGTCAGCAGCAATAATATTCCAACAAACTGAGAAGAATCTCCCAGAAAATCCATCCGGTCCAGCGCCACTAGCCGGGTCCATCCCCCGAACAATCTCCAACAACTCTGCTCTATCCGGACAACGAACAAGATCCGTATTGTCCTCCGTAGAGATGATGCTGGGGATAACATCGAGGAATGCGTCATCTACAGAAATAGGCTCAGCCTTGAACAGCTAAGAGAAAAATAGAGAAGCCTACGTCGCCACCTCCACAATAGAACCAGTTTCTGAGCCATCAGCCCGAATAATTTTTTGAATACCCGCCTTTCTTTGCCTGCTCCTGGTATATGCATGGAAAAACCGAGTATTCTTATCACCTTCTAGGTCCCATTTCATTCTGGCTTTTTGTTTCCAGAAGGACTCCTCAATTTGGACCTTTAGCTTCAATCTGGCAACAGCCTCCATCCAGGAAGCCCTCCCCCTCTCCGAAGGATGAAGCTCATAATCCTGCTCCGCCGCCAAGGCAGCATCCTCAGCCTGACGGACCTCCTGAAAACGTCTCCGAAAGTACTCTGCTCCAGTGAGCCAAAACATGCCCCGTCGTCCTCAATCGCATGCCCAACCGCTCAAGCGCATCATAATGCCAGCATGAATTCCACGTCCGAGCAACAACCGAAAGAAAGTCCGGATGGGACATCCAAAAGTCAAGAAAACGGAAGCCTCGACTCTGATGGGAAGAAGCTGGCTGACAAGATATCAAAAGAGGAGAGTGATCCGATTCTGCCCGATTAAGATGCTCGCAAGAGACCTGGAATCCATCCAGCCAACTACCCGTCACGAGTACCCTATCAAGGCGGGATCCCTGGCGATAACCCCCGACTGACCATTCACCCAAGTGTAATTGCTACCTCTGAAACCAACATCGGAGAGCCCGACAGCCAACTGAAAGTCGAGAAAGTTCGCGATAGCCCTCGTGTCAGGGGGTCGACCGCCAAATTTCTCATTCGGCGAAGCAATAATATTGAAGTCCCCGCACGCCGCCCAGGGCACACCAATATCCCTAGCTTGGACGTCCAGAAGATGCCTCCACATACGCCTCCTCCCCTGTCGAGTCCCTGCACCACGGACAACCGATAACCTCACCGGATCCGAAAAACAGCTGAGAGAAAGCTGCAGAGTGATAGCCTGATCACAAGAATCAATACAGGTGATCCCAAGACTCGACTTGCAGAGAAACCAAATATTGCCCTTATCATTACAAAAGCTAGCATCAAAACCCAACCTCATTTGATAAGAAAAAAGCTTAAAGGATATCACCTTGGGCTCAATAATAGCAAGAACCTGAATAGAGTTGGTCCGACATAAGGACCTGAGACGGCATATAGTCGAGCTGTTCGTCGTCCCCTGAACATTCCAAATAAGGAATTTAACCATGGACCCTCTGGGGGTCCCGCCTAACCCGGGAAGCATGTGATCTAAGAAGACGATCCGACTGAGGTGCCATCGATTTCCTCCGTATGCCAGTCGCCTTTTTGAATGGTACCATCTGCCAGCCATCTTCTCTACCCTCGAATAATGAAGTGGAAGGTCTAGCCTCAGGCAATGAAACCATATCATCTCCCGATAAGGGGTCATAACCCCAATCAGATATAGAACCGGTGGCAGGCTCCTTCCACACCACCAAGCTACGATCTTCAGTGTCAGAATCAGCCGCTAAAACACCCTTTTTCTAGCTGGCTGTGAATAATGATAGGGAGGTCTGATAAAACAATTGGACCAACACCCCTCTCAGGCCACCTCTGTCCATCCAGATGGGAACCCGGAGCGCTGCGTCCCCCCTGCATGGGCCGCCCGTCATCCGACCATAATGCCAGCTGGCCCGAAGATGAGTCCCCCACGTGCCAGGTTGGCGGAACGGAACTCGCGCGACCATCACTCCCACTCAATCTGGGCTGCGTGGTCCCCCTACTATCATCACGCCCCTGAACGCGCCTCCATACCTGCCGTGTCCCCTTTCCTTTCTCGCGCCATGATCATCGCCGGCGACGACCCCTGCTAATCCCACGGCCAGCCAACGGGCCGTCCTCCTCTCGCGCTACGCCTGGAGAGGAGTCGACGGGGTTGGGCGCACTGTCGGCAACACCCACAGAAGGAGTCTCTACCTGGGGTCGGCCACAAGAACTCGCAACGTGCCCGTGATGGCCACAAGAAATATAGTAAAGAGGAGTTCGCTCATAAACAACCGACTGCGAGCGAACGCCATCCGGGAGTTGGAAGAAAACCACATAAAGAAGTGGTTTACTAACGTCCACTTCAACCAAGACCCTGGCAACCCCCGGCCTCAAGAAGGAAACCGTACCCCGGTCCGTAAAGAGAGGGGTGTCGAGACCAGATGCGATTGATAGAACCGCATTGGTATCAAACATGCAGTGGGAAAGCCCGGGGAAGGCAACCCAGATGGGAACACGAGGGTCCTCTCTCAACGGCGAAAAGTCCACCGAAGACCTGAATATCACCATCGGAACACGACCAATGAACCAACAGTCCTTAGACCGAAGCCGAAGAAAATTACTCTCAGCATGAGGCCGTATGAGAACGTGACGATCATCAATGGCCTTCACTTCAATCAACCCCCTGAACTCCCGCGAAGCAAAAGCCTTCCTAATAGCCTCAACCGGGAGTCTCTGTCATGCAAACTTGCCAATAAGGTCTAGCCCACACGGCGTCGTGAGGGCCTCCATATCCGACTGAGAGAAGACTACCACCTTCCGGCCATCGAAAACAATGGCTGGTCGGAAGTCCACCCTCGACATACCCTCCGTCGACGCCAACGTGGGTCCGTCCACCACTGCAGCGAAGGACCGCGCCGGGCCATCCGTCCCTCCACCTGCCACCGCCATCTTAGTCACTCTAGTGACAGGGACGAAACCTCCCCCCGCAGCCGAGTCGCCCCCAAGGACGCCTCCGTCCAACACGTCTTGAAGGAAGGTCCCCGCCGCCGATCAAAGGACGGAACATCCTGTCGGAACCACACGCTCAGCCAGGTCGGCCCCTAGGTTGACGCCGCCAGTCACAGCAGGAGGGCCGGAGGCCCCCGCCATCGAGCCAGGGGGGGCAGAGCCTTCCGCCGGAACAGTCGTCGATCCAATGCCAGAGGAGGCGGGGCCTTCCGACGGGGCAGCCACCCCCTCCAGGCCATGAAGCCGCACAGCCGGGTCACCCACATGGGCAACGCCGCCATTACGGAGGCCAGGAGGGCCGAAGGCCCCCACCGTCGAACCACCAGGGGGGCCGGAGCCCCCCACCGGGGCAGCCACTCCCTCCAGGCCATGGAGCCGCACAGCCGGGTCACCAACAAGGGCGACGCCGCCATTGCGGGGGCCAGGAGGGCCAGAGGCCCCCGTCGTCGAACCACCCGGGGGGCCGGAGACCACCACCGGAGTAGCCATCCCTCCAAAAGCTCGATCCCCACACGAGAGCTCCGCAGTTTGCGCGAGCCCTAGAATCCTCTGTGATTATATGGGATTCCATATATATATATATATATTATCCTTCGTTCGGAGATGAGATTACTATTGACAGGTTATGATTCACATATCTATTAGACTGTTTAGATGGCACTGTTGACCTATACAGCATTCTACCATCGATACTGCAGTGTAGACTGGACGTACACATGTACTCGTGCCCCTAAACCGAGTAGGGGTAGTGACAAGTTGTTGTGGTAGTCCATGCAGGTCTAGGTCGCAATTAGTACGATATCATAGTGGCGCTCAGACTGCTCAGACTTAGAATGCTATTACGAGCCTGCTATTAGGATATATGTTATAGGCTGTAGTAGGACATACACAATCACAACTAGGAAACTATCACGCCCTAGAACCAGAACACTGGCAAGTAGGGACGGACTAGGCCAACTACATATACCAAAGTACTCTAGTACTCCAAAATAACGTTTAAGATGTATAGATGGGGGTTACTACTATAAACCAACAATCGATCCTAGGTCAAGTGATTCCTAGATATCTCCAATCATAGACAAGCAAGTAATGTACAAGGATATGATCATCAGGCATATAAGATAGTAAAGCGTCCCAAACAATAATATATAGATGATCATGAATATAGTAATACAGAATGAAGGACTAGCAAGACCAACTCATACATGATCAACTTTAGCTGCAGTCTAAAAAAATATACAGTCATGTCTAAGCCAGTAAGCCAAACATCAAGTCCAAAATACAAGCTAAAGAAGTGCTCAGTGGCTAAACGCCACAAAAGAATATATACAGAAAAGAGTGGGTAAGATAAAGAACACCCACTCAAGCACCCTGGTGCTCCGGGTGGTGACCATCGAGTGGAAGGTCCAAAAGATCCTCGGGCTCCTCAACTAGATCTGATCAAACAAAACTAGTGGGGTCAAACCCCCAATAGCAAGTAACACAAAGGAAGCCAAACTATGAACTAAAACCAACATGCAATTCATAACAACTATAAAGCAAGGCAATGAAACGAGACATGAATAGTATAAATGGTACCATAATGTATATGGAAGAAAATTGGAAACTTGGAAGGGAAATATCATGTGAACATAGAAGATAAACTAGACATGTAAGCATGTAATAAAACTTAGCATGTAGATCAAGTAGTGAAGCCAAGAATGTAACATGAATAATGGCATGTAATTCATAACAACTCTAAAGCAAGGCAGTAAAACGAGACATTAATAGTGTAAATGGTACCACAATGTATATGAAATAAAATTGGAAACTTGTAAGGAAAATTGTAAGCCCCCTGGATATTTTAGGATTATTTTTATTTTTATCTATTTGTTTTATTATTTGGTTTAATATAGTTATTAATAGATATTTTCCCACTTTTATTCATGATCATAAAATGTACTCTTTCGTAGCTTTGATTTTTTGGAGCACAAGATACCAAACTCTAGAAACTTCCTTCATAATTTTGACCTAGACAAGTTTATCTTCGATTTGGTATATCATGTCCCACTTAAATATGTCTTCTTGTATTCTATTTGCTTCGTACAACTTCAGAGTCAATTTAGGCCAAGAAGTTATTTGCCGTGAGACTTGTCGTAACATCCAACTTAAAGTTGGGACTCAACATCGTTCTAACCCAATCGATCCAATATATGATTTCGACTATCTTTGAGCCTACTACACACATGCCTAGGGTGTCCCATTCAATCGAGGCCCCATGTGCTATTTAAATTTAAATGGCATATAAGACCCCTTATGTGACTTTTTAAGCCTATTTCCATATCGGGCAATTTCTATTGATCCTAAACTTGTCTAACAAGTCGTAAATAGCTTGTTAGAGTCATCCCCACATAGAGAGGGGCCTTCTAAATATTTATTTCAGATTTAATGAGTATTTATTGAGTCAAAACCCAACAAGGGAACTCAATAACTTTTGGTTACTATATTTGGAAATCTATTGATTTACATATCAATCTATCTTGTATATGGACTACAAAACCTGTCAAAACTCAACCCTACCCACACTAGAATAGCCTATAACCGACCTTCCCTAGTAACCCTATATATAACATACTAACCTACCAAAAACCCTCTCCATAAACCCTAACCCAACTCCATTGTCGAACTGCTACTGTTGTTCTTCTTTCTTTTTGCTACTGTTCGCACTAATAGCCGACCATCCAAGGGCTTCCACCTCATCTTCGACATGCTCAAGAACCCTCAAACTTTCTAAGTTCGGCCACTACAAAGAACAGCCCCTACAGGCCTTGCACAGCCCCACAAGTTGACCCTACCTTGTTGGCTAAAAATTACAGCAGGTAAGCCATCTTGCAACTGCGTTTTCTCGACTTCTAAACATCGAAAATTCATGAAACAAAAAAATGTTGCTTCCCCTATGTGTCTACTACCTTCATATAAAGTTTTCTGTCAAAATTCTTTCTAGATTGGTAAGGGCACATGGTTTACCAAAGTGTGTCCAGAATTGATATTGTTCATTGCGGGACATATTTAAACCATATAACTTCACTTTTACCATCGATATCATATTTGAAAATGACTGTATTTTGATTAACTAAAACTTTCATTCAATGAGTTTTTCCTAATTTTGCTATTTTAATGCTCGAATCATTCGATATTTGAAGGATAAAATTCTGTCGTAAACGAAGTATCGAAATTGTCATCTTGTGAGCCCAAAATTTTTTTATGTGCATCCAATGCTCCATATTATTAATCCTCGACACATAATTATGAATATTTGATTTTTTTTTTGTATAAGTATTAACTTAATTATTCCAGAATATTTAATATATGAATTTTTTTTATATTTCAACTCCGTTCTGAATCAAACCTCGATATGTTGTTCTAGAGCACGTATGCGATGTTTTGGCAATATTTTATGTAAAGTAAATATATAAGTTTATATCAAAATTTTAATCACTATTTTTCCATAAATATAAATAATATATTTTATTATTTAAGTATTTTCTTACCATAATATTTAGGTTCCATATATGGTAGTGTATCTAGAAAGTCAATATAGCTATTATGGCATTGATGGTTGATTGATTGAGTATAATTAAAGTAAGTATCTATATATGGTATGTTATAATTATAATTTAATATTAAATATATTACTATTTGTTATTTATAGGAGTCCGTGAGAAAGAGGCAGCAACAACACGAGTTAGACTTGTTTACTACGTCCTTGTTGTCATCACATGCAGTATACCTTGCCTTTCTTTACTGTTTAAATTATGCTCTCTATTTCTGTTCTTTTTGTTGATTACAGTTATAGTGGTGTGTGTCCATGTTTGACTCTGGTGCCATCTATGTTGTCATTGATGACTTGTGGGTGCGTGTATTGACTTAGAGTTAGTGGACTTACCTTTAGTGATAAAGTTATTAATATAAATACTATGACCTTGACACTAATTATACGACACCTTGAATGAGATTTCATATGCATGAGTTGTTCATTGACTGACCATTGGTGGGTTGACTTTTGGTTAGTTAGATTGTGTCTAGGTAGGATGACTTGGCATTGAGATATGGTTTGTCCAAATCATGGATATGACTTGTGCAAGTCCATGGGCAGGGAAGACTACCAGAAGATGTATGGGATTACCTTATTAGAGTATGTAATCTTCGGAGGAGATTGCGGGATCATTAGCCTTGTAGATAGGTTTATAGTTGTCTGTGTGGTTCATTCACTACAAAATATTGGTGATTAGCGATGGATAAATCCGTTGCTAAACACGACATTTCTGTCACTAATTAAGTTTACCGACGGATTACCGACGCAAGTGGTACATCGATAGCTTTATCATTGCTATGACAAATACGTCGGTAATCCGTCGCTATAGCGACAGATTAGCGATGGATCTGCCGACCAAATGTAGCGACGGATTAGCAACATATATAAACCGTCGACAAACTCTGCGACATATTAGCGACTGATTACCAACAGATTTTTGTGAGCCAAAAATACAAAATTTTCAGAAGCTCAGCGACGGATATTTTCGTCGCTAACTAGTCTGATATGCTTTTGGTATCAGACAGCACGTCAGCAATGGAAGTTTTCGTCAGCAGTTAGTTGCTAGCCTTTAGAATTTTCGTAAGTAGTTGTCAGTAAGCCATCGCCAGCCTTCAATTTTTTCTATATATCTGTCGCTATTCCATCACTGGAAAATATATATATATATATATATATATATATATATATATATATATATATATATATATATATATATATATATATATATATGTATATATATTCGATTATATGAATTGCATAAATCCCTCAAATAATACACAAATTCATCTAGCAACAATATATACAGTAAAATGAAGTCCAATATATATTCAAATCCGCTCAATCCATACAAACACATCCAGCATTTACAATATAGTACATATACACAAATTCCTTCAATAATACATAAACTTCATAAAGTTCATACAAACTCATTGATCCAATACAACAAAAAATCATACGAGATGCTCAAAAACATCAAAATAATGGTGAAGGAGGTGGCGGAGGAAGAGGCAGAGGTGGAGGTAAAGTAATCCAGCTCTACAATATCTCTTAGGACATCGTAATAGTCAAATTCTGGATCGGCATCCTAGACTGAACTCCTTACACAAACTCTAAAATTCTTTGTATAATTAGCCTCCTCATCAACAAATGAGTAATTGATAGGCTTATCAGTGGTTCTAAATTTAAAGCCATTGATGGTATATCCATCCCAACATTTCTCCCTCTTGTGTGGTCCAATAGCTAGTTCTCGAAGTCTTTCATTCTGCAATTGTGTGCCAGGAAGAAAAATCTAAAACATCACATATCATAACGTTAGTAGACAAAGTTTGGATAAATTCTTGAATTTAGAATAGTTAAATAATTTGTATCCTTACATAATTATGGAACCACGACAAAAATTTTCTGTCAACCTTTCTAGTAAGATTATCATCATCAATGTTAGGTCTCTCCATTTTAATCTCAGCTCTAAAAATACTGTAATAATAACGAAAAAAGTTAGAGCACTTATTTTACAAGTATATAGCAAAATTGGAGTATGTAGCAAAATTATTTAGCTTACTTCTCTATATCTTTCATCTCCTCTATACCACTATTTAGGCATATATACCAATGAGCGGCTTCAACCTCATCGTCCTCCAACTACTGTAACTTAGAAGCACTTGTAGGCTTGCTACCAACATTGAAGATAGTACGGATTCTACTATTTTGGTGCATTGACCTCACCTTCATCATTTCTTGGTGCTCTATTCCAGATTATTCTGACATAAGTATCGAAGTAGATTGAGCAAAAGTTTGAGACCTCCTCAATAATATATGCTTTGCATATCGAAGCTTCTACATGAGCCTTATTGCCCATATTCTTCTTTAGGTGATGTAGATATCTATAAATAATATATTGAATACTAGAACTGTTTGAATAAAAAAAATTATTAGTACTAGATAATTAATTATTTTATACCTCTCAAATGGATACGTCCATCGATAATAGACGGGAGCACCGATACGTGCTTCATATGCAAGATGAATCGGCAAATATTCTATACTATCAAAAAAGTTGGAAAGAAATACTTTTTCTAACTTGCACAATATCAATACGATCTTCTCTTCAGGTTCAAACATATGTTGCACCGTCAGCTTACTTTGAACACAAATCTCTAAAGAATATAGATAACTCGGCCAATGGACCCCATATTTGAGAAGGCAGCATCTCTCTCAGAGTGATAGGAAGTAAACGCTCCATGAACACGTGACAATCATGACTCTTCATTCCTATCAGCTTGCGTTCGTTAAGATCGACACATCTTGCCAGATTCGACATGTAACCGTCAAAGAATCTCAACTTTGTAATCTAATTGTATATTATCAATTTATCATCCCTACTCAATGTAAATGGTGCTGAGGGCTTGACCCAGTTATCATTGGATCTTCGTGTTAGATACAACTCTGGATGCCTGTAAATAATTTCCAAGTCCTTTCTATCTTTGGGATTGTCTTTTGCTTTTTTCTTGATATCCATTACAATATTGAAGATGTTGTCGAATACATTTTTCTCAATATGCATGACATCAAGATTGTGTCTTATAATTTTGTCCTTCCAATAAGGTCAGTCCTAAAAGATACTTTGCTTTGTCCAATTATGGCTATGTCTGAATCCTTCTAAGTGATGACTCGATCTCGGATCTTCCATTACAATCGGCAAATCCTCTACCTCTGTCCAAATGACATCTCTAGTCAATCTCAATAGGGGAGGAGTTAGTTCCTGTTTACCAGCTCTAAAGGCATCCATGTTCATTCTCAAAGGATGCGACATAGGAAGGAACTGACGGTGACAATTAAAAAGCTTTTCCTCTATTCTGAAGGCGAAATGCCTTACTCTTTTTCATACATATCGGACAAGATATAATACCATGAGTACTCCACCCAGATAATATTTTGTATACTGGAAAATCATTGATAGTCCACGTCAACATCGCTCTCATCTAAAAGTTCTGCTCCATCGATATATCATAAGTCTGAACGCCAAACTGCCATAATTGTTTCAACTCGTCTACCAACGGCTGCAAGTAGATATCAATATTCTTTATCGTATTTTTTGGACCGGGTATGATAAGTGTTAAGAACATGTATGGAGTCTTCATGCACATCTACGGTGGTAAATTATAAGGGGTCAAAATTATCGGCCAACATGTATTGAGACCCCGACTGTCCGAAAGGAGTGAATACATCAGCACATAAAGCCAACCAAATTCCTAGGTTCCGCAGCAAATCCAAGATGACATCGATCAAAATGCTTCCATGCCTCTCCATCGGATGGATGAGATAATTCTTCTTCATCCATCTTCTGTTCTTTGCTATGCCATGTCATGCGTTCTACAGTATTCGAGGACATATACATTCTATGTAGCCTATTTTTGATCGGCAAAAACTATATGTATTTGTAGGGGCACAACCTTGCTCGTGTAGTTAATTTTTCTTTGCCCCGAATGGGCTTGTACTGGTCCTCACGACAGAAAATACATCTGTTTTTATCATTGTTCTCCTTGTAGTACAACATGTAGCCATTTCGACAATAATCTATCTTTTTATAGCCTAATCTGAGATTCTATATCATCATCTTCGACTTGTAAAAGTTTTCTAGTAAGTCCTTCGTCCCTTTTGGCAGTAACTCTCTAACAAACTGAATTATCCAGTGGTAGCATTTTTACGGTAAGTTAAAATCAGACTTAAGGTTCATCAGCCACATCACCATCGATAGGACAGAATGAGAATCACAATCCGGATATGACGGAGTATTAGCATGGTTAAACATATCATAGAACTCTTTTGCAGCAGGATTCGGATCCTTCGGATCAAAACTTGGACCTATACAAGCCGCATCAAATACCAACTCATTAGCCAAGTTTTGATGCCAACATTCAAAGTGATCTCCAAGAGTGGACTCTCCCACATTCGTATTGAAATAGGACTGATATTGCGGAACCAAAGGTTCTCCTTGAGCTATCCACTCGTTGTAGTTTGGTACGAAACCCTTCTTGTAGAGGTGCTCTCTCACGAGATCTACCACTTTGAATGGTATATTATGACAATTGATACAAAGGCACTTTATGAGCCTTCCATCCATGAAATAAGATTGGCTACTGGCGTATCTCAGAAATTCTTTGACGCCCATCTTGAAATCATCCGTCAAACCAATCTTGCTCTCATATCGACGATTGTACATCCACGAACGATCAAATAAGTATTGACTCATTGTTCAAACCAATTCAATACCTGTTCGACGTAACAAAAGGTTGAACAAACTTTTTTGCTTTATTAAACGTATAAGGTATCTTTGTACAAAGAAGGAAGTCCTAAACAGGATATTCTAAGTACAGGAAGAAGAGGTCTCTGGGAAAGTGTAACGGTAGAGATCAAGCACTGCAGCGGCTCCTTTACTCCGTTGACGATCTGACGACGAATCAACCTTACTATGGCTCTCTAGCACCTTTGATGGGACTCTGGAGTCACCAATTAAGAAGCTGTCTGGATGAGAAGATCCCTTGAAGATGGTTGGTTGGTTGGTTCTTTGGTTGATAGGTGGATGAGGGTGGTCGACTCTCCGTGGATGGAGATCGCTGCTCCTTTAAAGATTTTCGATTGTCGATGTTTTCTCTGTCAATTTTGATCCTTTGGTGGAAGAAGAACTCCTTCTATTTATAGAGAACCGAGCACATATGCGATGTGCATTAGGGTTCCTGAGATATGAAAGAATCTGCGATCATTGCACGGTACGGACTTCTGCACGCTGACACGTAGTGGACATCGAGATTCTCCTCAAACGAGATCTCTGGTGGTTACAAACATAACCGAAGGAGGTGACACGTGGACCCATGCTCGAATACAGCCGAGTAAATCTTGGGATTTCATCTTATATTTGGAGTCTAATTGATCCTCGTCTAAGATTTAAATCAATCTGATATGATATCAATCATGATTTAATCCCAATCTTCTCTGCAAGAGGTGGTTTAAACAAACCAATTGGGGTGGACCCATGCTTTTTGTGCCTCTGGTGAGGACTAAGTGCTGCTGTGCTTCTGTGGCGACGAGTAGATCGTGCTTCTGGAGACGACGGAACCTCTATGCATTCAGCCGACGAGTAGACTTGGCTTCGAATGACTACGAGACTTCTGTGCGTATAGAGCAACTTATGAAGCTGTGTTTCGGGCTACCAAAGTCACTATGTTGTAGGCAACAAGTAGGCTTGCGCTTCAGGTTGGCGAGGTTATTGTGCTTTTGGAGCGACAGGTTGACTTGCATTGGTTGCGATAGGAGTTCCCAAGTTTCTTTTTAGAGAAGTGACTTAAGCTTCTGATCCGGAGCAGATGACTGCACCATAGGAATGGAAATGGTGTGAGCATATCACTATCATGTGCCTCATGCGGACGCAGGTAAGTAGCTGCGCCTCTGAACAGTGGAGACGTTGGCTTCGAAAGGAAGGGTATGACACCCTTGCGGGTCTGAGATTGGCGCAGGTAGATAGCTGTGCCTCTGGAGTGCAGACACCGACTTCGGGAATAAAAGAAGGGGAGGAGGGCCCTACCACCATCTTGTTCCTGAGGTTGGCGCAGGCAGGTGGTTGCACCTTTGGCTTGAAGACTCTGGCTTATTCAAAGTAAAGAGCGATAAATACCCGCTCTTTAAGGACCTTCCTCTTAATTGCCACCATAATATGGGGAATTCCAAGGGTCTGAGACCAACATTCAAAGTGCTGAGTCTTAGGTTTGTCCCACTAATATGGGAATTCTGACCGTCGGCCATGTGGTGTGCGCTATAGGCCACTCTCGGTCCTATAAAAGGGGAAGTTCTTCTCTAAAGAGTTACTGTCTTCTTCTCGGCATCCTTCACCACCATGCGAGATCTAAACTTAACTTCGAGCGGCGATCGGCCTTGTATAAGTTGGCTGCAGGTTGAGGCTTCTCTCGTTTGTAGGAACCATATTCTTATGGAGAAACTCTGTATAGAAGGATTCATCACTGCCTATGAGAAGTATGTAAATGTCCTTCTTAGGGAGTTCGACTCTGGGCGATGTCTGAGGGATATGGGAGATCCAAGCCACGGACTCGAGATCGGTTTCTCACCGGATGAATAGCCGACCGTGCTTTGCCTTGATCTTTGGGAGCAATGGGGCTTCGCCGTGCTGTGGTTCTGGGTCTTCTACTACTTCAGCATATATTGGAGCTCCAGCTTCTCTTGGTGACAAGAGAGTTGGCTCTGATGACGATGTGAGTCGGTGGAGAAGAGACTTTGATGTAGACTGTACATTTCTCTTTTGCCCATAACAATCACACTGTGAAGGCTGCCCATTGAAGATGATCCTTCCCATATGTTCATAGAAATTTCTATTCTCGTCTGTGTAACAAAGATCTTGTAATTGATCCTTGTAAATGAGATTCAAGAAACTTCTTATGTACTTGTGATAAGCCTGTGTAATAGACCCTTGTAGCTACGATCAATAAAAAGAGTACTTTTTTTGAACTTCATCCTGAGAATGTCTTCGTCCTTGGTAGGTGTGCGCATCTCACTATCTGCACCTCTATGATGTTAGGTTGGTAGTGGGGACACTAACCGGCTCCATATGTGATCTGTTCCATGGTAGGAAGAGGGTAGGCGACGAAAGCACCCTCCTGCGCTTTGCATCAGCTGTAATTTTTTATGCTTCTACAAGACCCCCTTCAAAGTGTCTCGAACTTGGTTCAAGCTCGGGACACTTTGAAAAGAAGAATGACACGTGTCTCCTCTCTTTTTTGTGTAGTGGACATACCCATCACCTCCTGTGGATAGGCTGACGATGTGCTTAGGCTCCAGCATTAAATGCTTTAAGCTGTCTCCTCCTTAAGCGTCATCATGACTCCTCATATCATGCGAACGTTCATCATGACTCTTTTTTTCTGAACCCACGGCATCTGAGGCGTTTTGTCTTCTCTCGCGAACGTATCCTTTTTTATAAGTAGGCATTTTGGGGGAGAGAGAGAACCTTCCTGCCTTCATATTTTCTTCAGCAGTCTACGCTAGATTTTTTTTCTTTCTCCAAAACCCTAGCTCTTCTCCATGACCCCCAAAAGGTCAAAAACATTAAAAGCTCTTGTGGCTGGCCCCGAAAAGGTGAAGGAAAATAGGGCTATTTCTGATATTGGCGATCTCGATAAACCTTCAACTGTGGGAGCAGTGATTCATCCTGATGTGTACCCTCCCGTAGTAGGTATCTACTTCGATCTCCATGCTTCTGCGAGCATCTGCGCTAATGCTGTATAAGCTCACCCATGTCTATGTATTTTTTTGTTATTCAGTTTCTGTGACCATTCCTTTGAGCAAAATCCTCTACGATTTTCCTTTCTGTTCATTGGGGATTGACCTCGAACAGGAGCTCCTCATCCCTTTTCAATAGTTGGTTACATTGGACCAACCGAACGGGCGGCTGGAAGAAATACGGGTGCAGACTTCGACTTACTTCTGTCATATGCTGGACCAAGGAAGGTTGACCCCTTCTCCAGATACTAGTGCAGGGTAGTTAAAGCCCCAATTTCTTTTTGGTGACAGATTGGTCCCGAGGGAGTCAGACCTCTTCTCTCTAAGATCGGAGTGGTTTATCAAGAGTAACAACCTCCTATTGTATATTCCTGAAATCGAGCGCCATTTGCCATTGTCGGTCTTCTTCTGTTTTGCCGAGGAATGACGATTGGACTGGTGCTTAACCCCCAGTCAGGTGGGTTTGACCTCGGGCCGAATCCAGGCGGGCGAAGGTTCCGCAAATCAGAGTATTCCTGTGCCTATCTCGGGTAGTTCATCATCCTCTCAACGAGTGTTGCTCCCTGGGTATAGGTTCAATGATGTGCCTACTAAATTGTCACCATCTCGTGCTTCTATTTTTGCCAACAAACTCTTGGTATCTGGCCGTGGTTATCTGAAGGTCATTTTGCCCTGAAGGATGGATGCAGTTTGATCGAAAGTGGAGCGACCTGACCCGATGGGTGCTGAGTAATTTTAAGGAGGATATTGCACACACTAACCTTCGTCGTGCCATTAGGGCACTAAATATGGCATTCCTTCCAATCGGTCCTGGTTCCTGGTTTTGCTGGAATCGTTTAATTGTGACACCGGGACCTTATTTCTACCATACGGAGAGATGAGGCTGGCCCTTTACGAGATGCTCGTCGTTTCCAAGCTACCCTGGATGATAACCCCTATGAAGAATATTGTCCTACCCCAGAAGAGCTGAAGGGGCTAGAAGATCAGCACCCTGAGCTGTTAGAGGTATACAAGGAGATACTCTGTCATTACCAGGCTTGTGTGTGTCAGGATTCCACGTATGCCTCGCCCCATACAAACGCTTGGAGGCAGTATTTTATTGGTATCGACCCATCAGCAAGTCGGGCTATCCAAGCCTCTATTCGTAGGGCATACAGCCTTGCTGAGATAGAAGACATAGAGGTAAAATCAAAGACACAACCGCCTTCTGTGGTGGATGAAGAAATCTCTGCTTTTGCGGTCTTTAGTTGCTTCCACCAAAATTTCGTTTCCGTTAGCCGAAAAGCGGCGTTAGCAGCCTTTCTGATGATGTGGTTACGGAAAGCCGTGGTCCCCGAAGGCCTAGGCTCCGTGGGACGACTGGACAAGGAACTCATCATGCCGGCTGTAAGGTTGGCTTTTGGCCATTCGTTGGGATTGCTTTCGGCTATGGTCTGCGACCTTCTCAGAGGTCTGAGGGATTTCTCTGGAGGATTATAAAGCCTTCCAGCCGAGGCAACAGATTTCCTCGAGAGGAATTGCCCTACCATTATCCGATGGCTTAGTTAGCTTTACATCGTCTAGGGATGATTGCTTCCACTGTCCTAGATGACGATGATGGTGAAGATGCACTCCTGCGCCACTATTATAAATCGAAGTGTTTCTATGTAGACATCCCGATATGTAGGCAAGTGCTAGGCCACCCGGATAGATATAGCTCCAACCCGGTCTCGCCTTCTTATGGGGGCTATGGAGCCGACGATGAACTTGACGATCGAACCGGTGCAAAAGGGTTCTTGACTTCTGGTGCTTTTCGTTGGCTATTATCTATCCACCCTTCGTACCTGGTTTATCGGAGCCAGAATAAGGTGTACTTAGAGCCTTATCTGTCTAGCCGCTTCGCACGAAGTTTAGCTATGGCTAAACCATGATGGGCAACCCTAGCCCCTATTTAGGGTATGAGGGGAGTTTGTTGGACGGTGCCCGTGCTTGGAAGTATTATATCGACGTTTCTACTGGGGCCACGTTTGCCTTTCCTGGCGTGAATGAAGAACCCTGCATTTTATTCTCCGCCATAAAGTTTTATTACCTGGTTACTCGCTTCTCGCCAAGTTTTGACCAGGAATGGAGCTTCATCGTGGATACCCAATTTGGTCAACTCCGACCAAAGCTACAGGAAGTGGAAGAGGCTCACCATGAGTCTCCTATTGCTTCGACAATTCTCAAGAGCGACGGAAGGATGAAACGCCCTTGAGCCTCCTGATGAAACGTCCCCTTTTGTCGTCTTCAACCGCTCCTGCCCCTATGAAGGTAAAGCGGATGGCTCCGCAGAGGGGTCCTCTACGACATGGCACTCCTTCCGTTACCTTAGCTTCTCAGGTCCTATTCTAACCCCGAGTCATTGTCTGCGGTTTATATATATATATATATAAATCTTCTAACTTCCCTTTATTCTGCTGGCACAAGTGAAAGGGATACTTGAGCAACTGGGGGAATCTTCTGTCCAAGGAAAGGGTCATACTCCTGGGTCAGATGAGACCCCTTTTTCAGCTTCCTATGACGATCTAGCCCCGGGGAGTACTCGTGCGGCAATACCCGGGGCTGGCCTTTTCTTTCCAGAAAGATCTGTACCAGTATCTGCGTCGAGGATAGTGCAAGTCCCTGAGGGCGTCGGTGGTGCTTCTGCTAATGTCTTTCGGGGCTCCCCTTCCTCCACGGGTGAAAAGGGGTCCGCATTAGATGAGTTGCCCATAGCATTCATCCTTCCTCGACCTCGTGTAGAAGTTGAAGAGGCCGTCGAGGGTTCAGTGGCGGATACCGCTGATGCGTCTGCCAGTCGAGGTGATATGATCTTTGACAGGCCCCCTGTGGCAGCTCTAGTCGATCTTGCTGCTCCTGACAGCAGCAGCGGTGCGCTAACCGATGGGACCTCCGAGCACTCGGGGGAAAGGATAGAATCGGGTGTGGGTAGCACCTGTTTTAGTGGAGGAGTTCCTTCTCGGGACTTCATTTGGGTTTACTGATAGAGTTTCTTCTAAGATCCCTGTTGAAGGGGTCATGCGAGAATCGATCATTGCGGCCTCTGCAGAGGGGCTAGTTATAGGGACTGATGAATCGACGATCTATGCGATTGGACAGGCTCTGATCGACATAGCTAAGGGGTCTGTCGAGGAGCCCACCGAACACCAGCCACTGTCGGGCTCTGTTCTTATTCCATCCCTCTCTTCGGTACTCATGACTGTGCCTCCTGCTTCGGCTGCGCCTCCTGGCCCTGAGCGGGTTGTTCTTTTTGCTCCAGAATCTTTTACTGCGGCTTCTAAGCTGACCGCTATGAGTCAGGACGATAAAGAATATTGTACCAAACTCTTGCTGAGCACCCTCCATGACGCTTTGAGTTGTGGTATAGAGGGCGCTTTGCATGGTCAACCCCTGGCCTGGTGGGTGCGGCTCGAGTACTCTTGCTCGATGTTAAATCTACTATTTCAAATAGTAGTTATACCGAATGCTTTACTACGAAGGATACGCCGACTTCTTACAACGTCGTATTTTTATCTGAAGTCCACGAACAAACTTTAACACTAACTGAATAGCTTTTATACACCAAGCTTGTACAACTCGAACGCTTCTAATCGGAACATACTGGCACTTAGAAGAATGGGGGTTGTCTTGGAAATATGAAGATTGAAAAGCTCTTTGAAATAGAAAGGCTTAGAATGAATAGAGAAGATAAAGAATGAGATGAGTGAGTAAAATAAAAAACTCTTCTCTATTTATAGGTATTTTCGAACCAGAGTTCAGGCAAAACTCTGTTAGGATAACATTCAAATTTTTGAGCGTTTGGGATCCAAAAGAATAGGTATTCATTCTGACTAGGAGAAATTTGAGAAGGGCGGGTTCGGTCCGAGTTCAAGGGGAACTCGCACCGAGTTCGGCTAGCAGGTTTTCGGAGTTCTTTGGGTTCATAATATGTTTTTGGTTATTGGTTTGGTTTGGTTAAGAGTGGGTTTTATTTGAGCGAGGATATTCATCTAAATGCCAGTGATATCCGACTCACAAAAACCTAGACTCAAGAAAAAAATACATAATAAATTAAAAAAATCTTGCTTGATGAGAATAGCTGCGGTCTTGTATAGTCTTCGTACGTTACGTATCAGATGCGAAGTTTTAAGTCAATTATTGAAATCAGGGTGATCACCACTGCATGGGCCAACAATAACATGTTTTCTACTATGTGCAGCTATGTTTACCAAGATTTATTGTGAAGTACTATATATGTTATGTCTAGCCTGATTTTAATTTCTTGAGCACAGAGTTATTACCCCGCATATCCTATATATGTTACTTTCTTGTACTGATATGTAGTGGTATGTCATGGCGCACTTCTGATTCTCGTACAGTCCCATATTGTTATATAGTGGTCATCGTAGTGCACTCCTACCTCTAGCTTATTGTATTTTCCTACTATGGCTTGTAATAGTGCACTTTTTATTGTCTTGTACAGTCTCGTATATCCTCGAGGTGAGTACCATGTCTAGTATGGAATATGTCGAATGACACACCCAAAATTCTAAATAAAAATATTAAGGACTAAACAACTAGCTTGATTACCTAAATGCATTAGGAGGAGAGATTTTTCGATTACTTGCATACTCTTTATTCCAATTTTATAATGGATTTCGTGCTCTCCGTCATAGGGGCACATTTCTATCACACTATTGAGTATGGCAACTCATGTATATTATTGTTACTATCACATCGTAGAGTGGAGCTTACTCTTTAAGATACACATCTCTTGGGTGGTGTATCTGCTATCTATACATATACCTGTTAGGTTTGGATAATTTGGGAAGACAGTAGTGTAGAACCCTAGAGGGGGGTGAATAGGGAAATAAAATAAAACTAAACACAAGAAGCTAGATTACTGAAATAAAATAAGAGAGAGTGAGAAAATCAAACACTCGGTGTATCCTGGTCTCCTCCCTAGAGGCAATCCAGTCCCGGAACTCTCTCCGGCTTAAATCCACTATTGAGAAAATAGTACACACGAGTTTGGATCCGAAGAATTCGCCAACTTCAATACGAGTTTGGATCCGAAGAACTTGCCAACTTCTTACACACGAGTTTTCTTACGAAGGCTCGTCAACTTCAAAAGGAAAGGAAAAGAACTGTTTATCTTCTAACACTTGAAAAATCAAAAAGTATAACTCTTGAATACTCTAGCACTTTTGGATTGGATGACAATTGAAAGCTTTGGTAGAGTAGTAATGGTGGAGCTCTTGGTTGTTGAGAAAATTTATGGCTTAAATGGATAGCCTTCAATGGAAGGAAGGAATCCCTTTATATAGAAAACCAAGAGTAGGTAGCATTTAATGCTCCTGAATATAACCCAGACGGCATACCGTCGGTATGGACCGGCATACCATCGGTATTCCGTTCTGAACAGTAACGGTAATAATTATATCCGTTGGGGAGCATTTAATGCTAGTATTTGTCCATTCAAAAATCAAATCAGATAAAGCGGTATACCGTCGGTATGCAGCGGTATGCCGTCGGTATACCGATGTTCATCACAGAACATTTTGTGGCTAACAAAATGGTATACCGTCGGTATACTGTTGTATGCCGTCGGTATGCCAAGTTCGTCACAGAATATTTTGGTGGCTAACAAAACGGTATACCATCGGTATACTGTTGTATGCCGTCGGTATACCGATATTCATCACAGAACATTTTGTGACTCACAAAACGGTATACCGTTGGTATACTGTGGTATGCCGTCGGTACGCCGATGTTTGTCACAAAACATTCTTGTGGCTCAAAAATTGTATACCGTCGGTACACAGCGGTATACCATCGGTATGTCGTTCTTTTGGACATTGATTTTTGACAGAAAAAATAGAAGGGCTTTACGTTTTTGTCATCCAACCTTTGGTGTTTATACAGAAGGACCTAGACCTTGTACAGACTCGAAATATTGAATCTGTTGAGCGCCCTCTTTAAGGAGCGCTGGTCTTTCCTTCAGTCTTCTTTTAGGAATGTCCATAAGGCTTTGATGACTCGGCTAGAATGGACAGACTGATTATAGGAGAGCTTTGAAAGATCATCTGTTAGCTGAAATACAGAGAAAACTATACTACGAAGATGCTGTTAATTGTTATCAAAATAAACTGTGCCAACAATCTTCCCTATTTTGATAATTGACAAAACAGAGAGATAGCATCTTCAGGGAGTGACTCCCCCGTAGGTTGACAACTCCCCCTCAATACGTTTTCTTTCCCTTTGTCCCTTAGTCAAAGATGGGAAATAAGTATAAAAAAAATTTACAGCGATAAATAATGAAAGCAAGATATGGAACAAAAGCATGCATATATTAGATTTTGAAAGAGGGTACATGCTTGATACTACAAAAAAACAAATAAAACTCTCCTTCACGAGAGTGAGACACGTCATAGCAAAACATAAAAAGAAACAGTCCCCGTAGGACCACACACTGCATAAAAACATACTAATGGTCCCCGAAGGACCTCAAAAGACAAACACTAAGACGACACCAATTTATCCGACCACCACCAACAGGAGCCCGTAATCTACTCATCCGCCGGATCATCGTCCTCCCCATCCTGAGCATCGTAAAAAGTACCGAAAGGATCTACGCCATCCGGGCACATGAATCCGTAGGCGTTGGGGTCAGGGAAGCGGGAGCCATGGTATTGTAGATCCTAAAGGTTAAGATCCAGATAGGCATTCCGGTCCTGAAGAGTTCACTGGATGAAGAAAGCCTGGTCATGGAAGCAGCTCTGGATAAGATTTCCAAGGTCGCGGGTGTTGGCCCTCATCTGTTCCTCCGTCTGAGCCATGCGCACGTCAAAATGTTGTTGGGTCAACGGCATAAAACGTCCGGAAGGAGGAGGCACAGAAGATGGCACGGCAGTAGAAACGGTCAGCGGTTCATGGAAGGAAGACGCACGAGATGCTGATACACCAGGGGCAGAACGAGAGAAAGCAAGAAAGGAGGGAATGTCGTCCAACTGGCAGAGTGAGAGATCCACGTTCTTCGTCTCTAGGAAAGGGTGATGAAAGCGCCATAATTGAGGGATTGCTTTTCCGCGGGCAGGACAGAAAAGAACGCATTGAGAAGAGTCTTGAGAAATGACCAAGTCTTCTTGGAGTAAAGGTAGTACATGCAGACGAGTGCGTCATTGGTGCTCGCATTGTAGTTGTCAGCCTTTTGGTAGAGGGTGTGGCAGATGATCCGATGAAGCTCGTAATAGAAAGGCTCCAACTGCTTAGAGAGGGCCGGAATGGCCGGAGGATTGGGTCCCTTGTAAATGATGCCACAGAACCCATCAAAGGAGACTTCGACAGAAGGATAGAGAACGGCCAAGGTCGACAGAGCATCTCCTCGATTTAGCACTTCGAGAATCTCTGTAATGTCGTGAGCCGTGAGGCAAAAGTGGCACTCATTGGCCATGGTCTCGATGGCGTTATTTTGGACATCGAGAATGAGATTGCAGTAGAATAGGCGCACCGCTGCCGGGTAGACTGGCACTTGACGACGCAGAAGAGATGAGAGGCCGGCCGTCTGAAAGAGGGAGAGATGGCCGAAGAAAAGATTCCAGTTGATGGCCTTGCCCTTGAAGATGTTGTGGTTGGCAAACTGTTGGAACCAGGCATCGACAGCTAGGGCGGAGGTGAAAATCGTTGGATCATAAGTGCCATTTGGATGAGGAACCAGAGTGAACGGGTTCGAAACTATGGTGGAGGAACTAGGACGTTTGTGAATGGCCATTGAGGTTGATGGTAGAAGGATGATGGAGTAGTGAGGAAGAATGAAGAGGAGAAAGAAGAAGAAGTTGGGGTTTCTAAGGAAGAAGAGGAAGTTGAATGGGTTGGGAGAGTTTTGAAAAAGAAAATAAAATGATGAAGGGAATTAAAGAGGGGAGTTTTGAAAATAGTGATGATGAATATAATTAATGAAAGGAGTTGAAGGGATGGGATGGGATGGGCAGTTAATGAGATAGGATGTGATAGAATAGGTAGTTAATGAGAAGGTTTGAAAAAGAAAGTAGAAGATTTGGTGGGGCCCGAGGCAGACGTGACAGGCTGTGTCCGCGTCGAACGACATGTCGTCGGTATACCGGCGTATGTCGACGGTATGCTAATTTTGTGTACAGAAGATAATTCTCAACACAAATTGGTCTACCGTCGGTATGCCGCCGTATGCCGGCGGTGTGCCGTTGGAGGGGAGCTAAGAGTCAAAATGAATGATGCATAATTCTTGGCAGAGAAAGACGAAACGATCCTCCGGGAGTGGTTTAGTGAAAATGTCAGCCAATTGATAAGTAGTGTCAATAAAATCAAGGCGGATATCCCCCTTTTGTTGATAGTCGCGAAGAAAATGGTGTCTAATCTCAATGTGCTTCATGCGGGAGTGATAAATCGGATTTTTTTATAGATTTATCGAGCTAGTATTATCATATTTAATAGAAGTACAAGTAGAAGAAATGCCACAGTCTACAAGTGTTTGTGACATCCAAAGAATTTGTGCACAACAGCAATCGGCCGCTATATACTCGGCCTCAGTGGTTGAAAGAGCAATATAGTTTTGAACTGTCACCGGCAAAGTGGCCATATCTCTCTGATCGCTTCCCTGGAATCTCCAAATATAGTTTTGAACTGTCACCGGCAAAGTGGCCATATTTCTTACTAAACCATGATACCAAAGATTTTCCAAGGAATTGACATGTGCCGCTAGTACTTTTTCGGTCAATTTTGCATCCGAAAAAATCTGTATCCGAGAAGCCGTAAAGCTCAAAGGATTAAGATTTCGGATACCAAAGTCCCATATTAATGGTGCCTTTAAGATATCGAAAAATATGCTTTACAGCACATAAGTGTGATTCGTTTGGATTTGCTTGGTATCGTGCACAAAGACACATACTAAACATGATATCATGTCGGCTAGCAATTAGATAGAGTAAGCTACCGATCATACCTCGATACTTACGAATGTCGTCCGAAGTACCATCTTCATCATTATCAAGTTTTGTCATTGTTTCCATAGGAGTCCTCATTGATTTGGATGAGTCGAGTTCGAAGCGTTTGAGGAGATCCTCCGTATATTTGGCTTAATTGATGAAGGTTCCTTTGGGTCCTTGTTTGATTTACAAGCCCAAAAAAAGGATAGTTCTTCCATCATGCTCATTTCAAATTCATCCTGCATTACTTTAGCAAATTCTACACAAGGTGCATTGTTAGTAGAACCAAAGATAATGTCATCGACATAAATTTGTACTAATAAAAGAGTTCCATTAAGGGATTGATAAAAAGTGTGGTGTCGACTTTGCCCTTAGAAAAATTGTGAGATATAAGGAAGGAACTAAGGCACTCATACCAGGCACGAGGAGCTTGTTTGAGGCCATAAAGGACTTTGTGTAGTTTGAAGACGTGATGAGGAAATTGAAAATCTTCAAAGCCAGGAGGTTGCTTAACAAAAACTTCCCCTTTAATAATGCCATTAAGAAAAGCACTTTTAATATCCATTTGAAAAAGTTTGAATTCATTAAAGCAAGCAAAAGCACATAGCATGTGAATGGATTCAAGACGAGCAACCGGAGCATAGGTTTCATCGTAGTCAATGCCTTCCTCTTGGTTATAGCCTTGAGCAACCAATCGGGCTTTGTTACGAGTCACTAACCCATCTTCATTAAGTTTATTATGAAACACCCATTTAGTTCCAATAATGGGGTGGTTGTTAGGTTTAGGGACAAGTTTCCAAACCTTGTTTCGTTCAAATTGATTTAGCTCTTCTTGCATCGCTATCATCCAAAATTCATCATGAAAAGCATTATTAATATTTTTAGGCTCTATTTGAGAAATAAAAGCCACGTTTGCACAAAGATCACGAGTGGAGGATCTAGTACTGACATGGGATGAAGGATCACCAATGATAATCTTCTTAGGATGATTAGGGACAAATCTCCATTCCTTTGGGAGATCCTCTTGAGGAGGCTCGAGTGGTGAAGAATCTTTTGTTGGAGGGGTCACAATTTCATTGTTAGATGAAGAAGGACGAGGATCTCCAATAGAAGAGTTCTCCAAACCAAAAGAGATGTCATCAATATCATCAGATGAGGAGGATGTAGAAGAGTTAATTTCATCAAAAGAGACATTAATTGACTCTTCGACAATGAGACTTATTTTATTAAAGACACGGAAACCTTTACTATGTATTGAGTAGCCAAGAAAAATACCTTCATAAGCTATTTCTTCAAACTTGCCTAGGTTGTCCTTGGTATTCAAAATAAAATATTTGCATCCGAAAACTTTAAAATACTCAATAGAGGGAATTTTGTCAAACCAAAGCTTATAAGAAGTCTTTTTAGAAATAGGTCTAATCAATACTCTATTTATAACATGACATGCCGTGTTTACGGCTTCCGCCTAAAAGTATTGGGGGAGCTTATATTGGTTTAACATAACCCGGACCATATCGCCAAGGGTTCTATTCTTTTTTTCGACAACACCATTTTGTTGAGGAGTTCGTGGGCAAGCAAAATCATGACCAAAACCATTCTTTTCACAAAATTTTTTAAAATCGACATTGTCAAATTCTCCTCCATGGTCACTTCTAATCTTGTTAATATAAATGCCTTTCTTATTTTGAACACGTTTACAAAATGCAACAAATTCACGAAAAGTATCACTTTTACTAGCAAGAAAAATGTCCCAAGTAAATCTCGAAAAATTATCAACCAAAAAAAAAGCATAAAATTTGCCTCCAAGACTAGCTACTTTACTAGGACCAAATAAATCCATATGAATAAGTTGAAGTTGTCTAGTGGTACTCACAAAGTTGATGGATTTGAAGGATGACTTGGTCAACTTACTTTTCTCACATTCTTCACATACCATATTCTTTTTGAAGGAGATACTTGGAAGTCCTCGTACAAGCTTCTTGGTTGTAAGACGGGAAATGGTATCCATGTTGGCGTGTCCGAGCCTCATGTGCCAAAGCCAACTTTCATCGTTCTTTGCGACTAAGCACCTGTCACTGTTAGTACCTTCAACAAGATAGAGAACATAGATATTGTTTTCTCTAATGCCTTCATATACTGTAGATCCACTAGAGCTATCGGTAATGAAGCATTTGAGTTTAACAAACTTAATATCATAACCATTATCCATAAGATGACTGATACTGAGAAGATTGTGTTTGAGATTTGTAACAAGACAAACATTCTTAATACAAGGATAAGGAGGGGAACCAATATTACCATTTCCTATGATATAGCCTTTTAGATTGTTACCAAAGGATACGTGTCCTTCTTTCTTCATCGATAGCGTTGTAAAAAGTGAAGCATCACCGGTCATGTGCCGTGAACAACCACTATCGAGGATCCACTTGCTTCTAGCATGAGAAGGATTCTTCACCTACAACATAAGTTGAAGACGAATATTTTAGTACCCATGATTTTTTGGGTCCTTGATTGTTAGTCTTAGGAACCCATTTATAAACTTTCATATCAACTTGTTTCCTTGTTAGACTATAATTAGAAGTATGTCCAAGTAAGCCACAATAGTTGCACATCATGGAAAATTTAGAAGAGAATGTGTGAGTGTTATGCACATGTGAAGCTTTAGTACAAGGAGTTCTATCATGAGTGTTATGATGATGATAATAGAAGGCATGATGTGAGGTGTTCTTCTTAACAAAGTGTCCTTTCCTTGTGTTAGGATAGGACTTGTGTGTAGTATTCTTGTTCATGTAAGAATTGTGACTAGTATTGTGATGAGTGTAGGCGTATCTTGGAGCATGTGTGCGAGTAGTGTTCTTATCAACTAGTTTCTTACCCTGCACAAGAAGATCATTATACTTAGTAGAAGTATCATATTCTCTTCTGTTTGCAGCTTGAACTTTATACATAGCAAAATTATAAGCCCTTCTGAGGGATTGAATCTCATCATCCTTTTTCTCATTGATAACTTGAGATTCTTGTAACTTGAGTCGCAAAGATTCTATCTCATCCGTGTCGGAGGCAGGAGATTTCTCTTTTACATCAATAATGATGTTAGAGAGTCTTTCTACTTCAAGTTTGAGTGCATCAACCTCATTTTGAGATTTTTTGTACTTATTTCTAACACCTTTGTGTTCCTCATGTAGTTCAAGAATAGCATTTTTCAAGTCATCATAAGTGAGAGTATTCAAAGAGAGATCATCGAGTACCTCATCGGTTGCCATGAGACAAACGTTTGCATTGTGTTTGTATTCTTTGTCGTTGTCTGAATCGCTAGCATCACTCGCATACCAGATGCTGATGTTGGCATATTTTTTGGAGGAAGAGCTTCCTTTGTTAGGCTTCTCGTACTTACTGGAGTCTTTTCTTGTCATAGGGCAATCTCTCTTGATGTGACCGATTCTCCTGCATTGGTAGCAAGCAGGATCTTTATCGTTGTCCTATTTAAAGCGGTTGGCTTTGTTGAACTCGAGAAACTTTTGGAAATGCTTTGCTATGAGAGCTATTTCTTTTTCATCATTCGATTCATTTTCGTCGGAGATATCCTTTGAGTAGGATTTTGTAACTTCGAGAGCCAGAGACTTCTCATTTTCTTTGGCCTTCTCCTTCTCCTTCTCCTTCTCTTGCATGGATGATTCCTCTTGATCTTTCATGTCAAGTTCATGAGTCATAAGCTTCTCCATGAGGATCTCAAGGTTCATGGTTGTCAAGTCGTTCCCTTCAATGATGGCGGTAGCTTTAGGACTCCATCCTTTAGTCAATCCTCTGAGAATTTTTTGAATCTTTTCATGAGCGGGATATTCCTTACCAAGAGAAGAAAGAGGGTTAACGATATCACCGAAATGAGTAAACATGCAAGCAATAGACTCATCTTATTTAATCTTAAAAGATTCATATTCTTGTGTGAGTCTACTAATCTTTGATTCTTTTACTTGTGATGTTCCCTCGTGAGTGACTTCTAGCAACTTTCAAATTTCATTTAACGTCTTGCAAGTAGAGATCCTATTGAATTCACTGCTATCAGAGCACAGTTAAGAGCGTTCATAGCCTTAGCGTCTCGACTAGCAAGCTTCTTGACATTCTCAGTGAGTTTGTCCCTAAGGGTGTCAGATACAACATCCTTAATAACTCCGGAAGGAGTAGGGAGACCATTTATCATACAATCCCATAAATCGAAATCTATGGACTTCAGATAAATGCTCATCCTAATCTTCCAATAGTTATAGTTGATTCCATCAAATAGAGGAGGTCTATTTATGGAGGGTCCCTCATTGTGGAATGTGTTGATATTAGGGTTAGTGGCCATGGATCACTCTAAGGGTATAAATCCAAATCAAGATAACAAAGCTCTGATACCAATTGTAGAACCCTAGAGGGAGGGTGAATAGGGAAATAAAATAAAACTAAACACAAGAAGCTATATTACTGAAATAAAATAAGGGAGAGTGAGAAAATCAAACACTCGATGTATCCTGGTCTCCTCCCTAGAGGCAATCCAGTCCCGGAACTCTCTCCGGCTTAAATCTATTATTGAGTAAATAGTACACACGAGTTTGGATCCGAAGAACTTGCCAACTTCAACACGAGTTTGGATCCGAAGAACTCGCCAACTTCTTACACACGAGTTTTCTTACGAAGGCTCGTCAACTTCAAAAGGAAAGGAAAAGAACTGTTGATCTTCTAACACTTGAAGATCGAAAAGTACAACTCTTGAATACTCTAGCACTTTTGGATTGGATGACAATTGAAAGCTTTGGTAGAGTAGTAATGGTGGAGCTCTTGGTTGTTGAGAAAATTTATGGCTTAATTGGATAGCCTTCAATGGAAAGAAGTAATCCCTTTATATAGAAAACCAAGAGTAGGTAGCATTTAATGCTCCTGAATATAACCCAGACGGCATACCATCGGTATGGACCGACATACCGTCGGTATTCTGTTCTAAACAGTAACGGTAATAATGATATCCATTGGGGAGCATTTAATGCTAGTATTTGTCCATTCAAAAATTAAATCAGATAAAGCGGTATACCGTCTGTATGCAGCGGTATGCCACCGGTATACCGATGTTCATCACATAACATTTTGTGGCTAACAAAACGGTATACCGTCGGTATACTGTTGTATGTCGTCGGTATACCGAAGTTCGTCAGAGAATATTTTTGTGGCTAACAAAACGGTATACCATCGGTATACTGTTGTATGCCGTCGGTATGTCAATATTCATCACAGAATATTTTATGACTCACAAAATGGTATACCGTCGGTATACTGTAGTATGTCGTCGGTACGCCTATGTTTGTCATAGAACGTTCTTGTGGCTCAGAAACGGTATACCGTCGGTACACAGCGGTATACCGTCGGTATGCCGTTCTTTTGGACATTGATTTTTGACTGAAAAATAGAAGAGCTTTACGTTTTTTCATCCAACCTTAGGTGTTTATACAGAAGGACCTAGACCTTGTACAGACTCGAAATCTTGAATCTGTTGAGAGTCGTCTTTAAGGAGCACTGGTATTTCCTTCAGTCTTCTTTTAGGAACCTCCATAAGGCTTTGATGACTCGGCTAGAATGGACAGACTGATTGTAGGTGAGCTTTGAAAGATCATCTGTTAGCTGAAATACAGAGAAAACTAGACTACAAAGATGTTGTTAATTGTTATCAAAATAAACTGTGCCAACAAGTATGGCAGGTATCCATAAGAAATCCTCACTCTGCATATGTTAGTAATTAGGATTATGATAACCTTAGTTAGCTAATGTATCAAGCAGTACTTATTGCTTAGCCATGATTGTTGGATGGAGTCCAGTCTTGTCTAGTCTAGCTCCGTCTATGCATTACTTTTTTCGGTGAATGATTATAGGCTAAGTTCTGCTTTGGAGAAGGGTTGCAACCCCGGTCCTTGTTTGATTTACAGGTTACAATTCGGTTCTAGAATAGTTCCTAAGTCATCTTATCATTCGTCGTCCTATTTGTAGGAACCACTACACCAAAATGATAATTTTAGAACACTTGACAATTTTCAATCAGGAATACTTTTTATCTGTACCTAGTGTCTGTAACGGAATAAAAGTGTTCTAGATCAGAAATGTGTTCCTGATATGATTATTATAATTTTTAGATTTATTTATTTATTTAGGAACACTAATATAATGTTCTAAATACATTCCAAATTTGCGATGGCACACATGTGCATCTCATGCCCTTATTGTGAAAGTATTCCAACAATAAACCTATTCTTTTCCCCATAAAATTTTTAGATCCCCCCTCCAATATATCGCAGGCCACAAGATCAACATAGCCTTCAGCGCAGTGACGAGATCAACCTAACCTTCATCTCGAACGAGGAGATCGACTTAGCATGACATACCGACGACTTAGCCAGCTAACTCCCGTTTGTTCTTCTCTCTTCTCAGATTTTTTTGGTTCAGCATTTCGTGCAGTTTTCAGAAAGAAATTCTTATCAATTTTAGGGTCTCACTTTGAATTAATTTTGGGGTCTCTCTTTGGTTAAATATTTTTGTTGTGGTGCAATTTCATTCATCAAAGTTCGATTACACGCACCTCCTTTGTCTATGTGTCTTTCTGAAATCAAATCAGTATCAATTTTGCTTCAGTTTTTTGCCTATGTGTCTGCAAGAAATTAGTGCATATGTATTTGCAACAAATTATTATCAAATTTGGTTCTTTTTTTGCTTTAGCAGGAAATTCTTATTAATTTTAGGAAGAAATTAATGTTCATTTCTAATCGGAAGTCTTATTATACTTTACTCCTCATAAGCAACTTCAGAAAGATGGGTTCCGAAGACAGTAGCAGGAAAATGCTACTTTTAAGTGAACTTAGTAAAGAGTATTTGGGAAATATCAACAATGGTTGGCCTAGCTCTTAATAATCCTTGCAGGAGGATAATAAGAAAGACAAGCAAGATTTGGGTCAATTCGTCGTAGCCCCTCTTGTGGCATATTAGCTAGAAAGATGTAGAAGAAATTTTCAGAAGTATACGTAGGCTAGGCCGGGCTTGGGCTTCGGACCTGGTGGGGCTTATCTTATGGGCCGATATACGTGGACCGATAAGACCCAATATACGGGACCAGGCCGACCTGATCACACAATTGATAGGGCCAGACCAGGCCGACACATGAGCCAATTTTTTCGGTCCAAGCTCGTGTCGGGCTGGGTCGGGCTGGCCCAATTGACAGGTCTAGTGATGACAGACTTTAAATAGCATATAGTAGACATATTTGGTTTGTTTATTTGTTTATTTGACAGGTCTAGTGATGAATTTTGGTAGGCCTTTTAGTAGATATATGAAAAGCTAACCAAGTGCCAACTCTGTCCGATGTACATTTACCTAGACTCAATAAAACAGAAAAATATGGAATAAATATAAAAAACAAGAGCACTTTAATGACGTCTTTTTTTCTTGATGGCAGTTTTCAAAGATAAACAGATCTGAAAATCTATATGCCTTTCGTTGGGTGGATCAGTTAAAACATTTTTATGTAACGCCGTCATGTATGTTTTATTCCGTATGTCTTGGTTTGATCTTTATGACTATTTGTCTGCAAATACATGTTGGACGAATAAAGTATTATGATATATTTAATGCACAATAGGACAATGCTATGTTTAAGTATCAATAATATAGTGATAGCATAAATTGTATAAATATTAATGATATCATATTGTTAAACTTAATTGATTAGTCATATTAAAAAATATGATAAAATCATTAGGCTAACACTATCTTACACTCACATGCTATACATGATCCATGTACCGTACATGCTCACAAGCCCTGGTTTACCTTACATGTTCGCATGTCCATTATTTACTTTATGTCACATGTTGTTTACTTTATATCCACATTTATTTATTCTATCTATATTTGTTGTTATGTTGGTTATTGTTGGTTTAGTTCATTCTTTGGCTTCCTTTGTGGTACTTGCTATATGGGGTCTGCACCGACTGATTTCGTTTGGCTAGATATTGTAGAAGAGTCGAAGGATCTTCCGTAGCTTCTCCTTATGGTGACCACCTGGAACACCAAGGTGCATGAGTGGATGTTCTTTTCTTGTATCTGTACATATTTTTTGCGGCGTTTAGCCACCGAGTACGTGTTTAGATCGTATTTTTGACCTTGACATTAGCCAACTGATCATGTATCACATGCTCTTGCTAGTTCTTAATTTTGTATTACTAGCTTTATTATCATATATATATATTATAGTTCGTGATATTTTACCGTCTTATATGCCGGATGATGATCATACTTTTTTGTACTTTACTTATTTGCCTCGATTGAGATATCTAGGATTGTTTGACCTAGGATTGACGGTGGATTGTTGTTGTAACCTCCATCTCTACAGCTTTGACCGTATCTCGGGGTACTGGAGTAATCTGGTATACATAACTGGCATGATATGTTCTGACTTTCCAGTATTTTGGTTCTGGTGCGTGACATAAATTCTAGTCCAAGTCGGATTAATTTTATTTTTGGATAAATTTGAGCCAATTTTTTATATATTTATTTTATAATTATATTTGAATTCTTTCATAATTTGATTAGGCTTAGTTTCTTTGGAGATAATTTAATTTTTTTTTAATAAATAGAATGTATGTAGAAGAGTAAGGATAAGTTTAGTAATATTAATTTTATATTTGATCTTCAGTTTATCCCATTTTAGTTTCCATTCTTAAAAGTTGTAATGTCAGTTTATATCTTGGATCCTCAAGTGTTTCCATACTGTGTCTGTGTCTTAAGTGTTCCCATTTTTTTTTTTTTTAAATATTATGAGCTCGAACAAGACCTAAAATAAACAAATTAAAGAAAGTACTTGACGTTCAAAGAACCCTTCATCCGTTCCGCGCTATTGATAAAATTAGCTAGAGAAGAAAATTTACACCCCGTTCGGTCCGAGAGGGCCGGTTTCCTATGCGTTTAATATCTTGGTCCTGGTGTAATTGCTAGGAAACCAGTCTACGAAGTGAAACCTATTGCTATGCCGACCATCAAATAGGAGATTAGACCCCTTCTCAAATTTTTGATACGCGATGCGTGCATGACCCCATGCAATGCCAAAGGTAAAGGTCGTGAGCAGACGAAACAAAGTAAAAGGCGGCCAGCAAAACTCCAAAAACAAAGATGATTACGTGTCCGAAAACTAGCCAAGAGCAGCCAAACCTGCATGCAAAGCCCTCCCCCAGAAAGTATGTTGGATTTTCTTGTATTTTTCTTCTTTCTAAATCTGCAACAAAATAAAATTGAAAGTAAAGTTACTGGCCTCCGGGGAAGTCCTGCACGTAGCACTGTCCTAAGAGTTAATATGCATCTATGTGCAGACTTTGTCCGAATGCTCCGAGTGGTAAAATTCTCGCTCCACCGGAATCTCCTTGCCGCACACGACGCAGAGAGGATGACCCTCGACTTAGCTCTGCCCAGAGTAACAATAAAAAAGAACAGAATTTGGAGGAAACAAGATTTTTAGAGAGCTTTCACAACAAAAAATTCCGGTGTCTTGGACGAAGGAAAAACTCGATATAATAGACAAATTTCCAACGTTTGTAACGGCTAGGAATAATGATTAATGAAGTTTAACGTTACAAAGTAATAACAAATACAAAAAACGTGATACATTGAACCTGGACAAATTTAATGTGTCCAAATGTTACAATTTTTCGTGAATTATAATGGTCAGAAAAATTAATGAGCAGCAAAAAGATTTTTAGGGTCTCAGCCCAAACCCGAAGAGGAAATAGAATCGGCATTCGGCGTCCACATATGTGGGCACGTACCAGCACTCGTTACGCATGCCGAACCGAACCGAGCCGAGCCGGGACGGGTGGCGGCGGCGGGGCACGCGTACGGTCCATGAGGCTCCTACACAATAGTTCAATGAAGCAAGGGCAAACAAAGTATTATATGCACAAGGAATTTCCTTCATCCAACTGATGCGGGACTATTAGAATAAGGTAGACTTGAGCTTTTGCTCAAATTCTGCAGATGCAGCCAACAATCTCTCCACCCCCCTCCAAAAGATCAAGTTCCAAGATAATATAAGAAAAGAGAACAAGAAAATTTATGGGCAGTTGTATACTATGCATAAATGAGATGGACTACAGCCTTGAATTTTACGTAGTGACTATTGTCGTTGTCTGAAGAAGTGTTTGACGGACTACGCCTTGAATCAGTCTTCTTGAACCAGATTCAGAAAAATAGCACACATATTACGCTAGAGGTACTTGAGTCTATCGGGTTGTAGAAGCATGGAAAATATTAAAGAAGGATCCAAGCGGCCAGGAAACTCTATGCGGCTCAGGAAGCCCATGTGGCTCACAGATTCATGCGGCACGAGGGGCTATGCGGCTCAGAACAGGAGACACGTGGCTTGAAAAACAGTTCTCCCCTCCTGCATTAATTGCTGTGACGGCTAAAACTCTGAAAAAGTGGCAGTCCTGACACAAAAGTGGTAATTATGACTCTGTCATAATGACAGACCCCTAGGGAAGTGAAGGAGATCTCTAACACAATCTCCCGAAATCCAGAAAATGCCACGTGGCCCTGACACGTGGACGATCATATGCGGCTCGAGCGAAGACTTCCCATGCGGTTCAGAATGAAGCCGTTCCATGCGGCGCATGCCGAAACAGTCTCATGCGGCTCAAGCGGAGGCCTTTCCAGGCGGTTCAAGAAGACCATTTTCATGCGGCCCAGGCGGATGCATCCTTATGCGGCTCGCAATGATCATCTCCATGCGGTTCAAAGGTTCGAAGGGGGGGAGCCACTACCCAAGCAGCCCTGACACGTGGCCCGAACCTTATGCGGCCCAAATCTTATGCGGCTCAATCTTCATGCGGTTCAGATCCCCCAGTGGCTCCTAGGACACGTGTCCTAAGCCGATCAACCTCCCAAATTTATTGCAATCAGAGATTAGGTCAAATCTCAATAATCTGGGACACGTGGCAGGAGAATAAATCAAATTTATTCGCAGACATCAGAAGATCATTATGAGGAAGATTTATTCCAATCAGTATTAATTGCTGATGAGATTTGGTGTAATCTATACTTAATGGTCCAGATTCATCACAATGAAAACTAATGGCCTAGATTGACCAATCCACAGGCCGCCGCCATCTCCAAGAAGCAATCATTTGCAACCCTAATGATCACACCCCATTCCTATAAATAGCAGGGTGTCATTCCCTTGCAAAGAGATATATACACACAGAGAGAGGCGTACATAGGAGCACTTTTCGAGATCAGAGAGAGCACCAGAGTACTTAGAGAAAAGAGCAGAGAGAGAGAACAAAGAGAGCATTTCTTCAACGCCGAGCAATCTTCTGCAGCCAAGGCTGCATACCGATCGTCCAAGGAGTAAGACAGAGCGGCCGTCGCTTTTTCGAGCCTCTATCGTCACCCCCCAGAATCTAAAATAAACAATTGTACTTAGATTGCTGTACCTAGGCTTTCGTCCCTAGGCTTTCTTTGTACAAGCGAGTTTGTAACGTGAAGTAAAAGTCCAGTCCTCCGATAATTGTTCTGCTCTTTTATATTTCATGGCAAACACGATGGCAACTCTGTTGGGGACAAACTTCTCCACGGCTGAGGATTGGTGACGCAGTCGGATGCAGCCAAGCTTGGCTCCACGCAACAGAAGATGGTCGTCCGTTTCGACCAACAGGCGTTTGAAGAGATGCTCTCTGAAGGAAGTGCTGGTCCGATCCAGAAGCGAACACGCACAAAGAAAGCTCGCTGCGAGTGGAGGCCAAAATCATTTGCTCGCCCACAAGCTCTGGACGGGGTACTCTCTGCTACCCAAGACGGCGAGGGCGATTCTCATGCGGCTCCACTTCGAGCCGTAGAGAACTCTGTTGTCCCCAAGACCGACAAAGGAAAGCACTACGATGCTGGACTTGCAGGGACAAAGAGCGACTCTATGCGCCTCAAGAAGAAGCCGAGCACTCATGTGGCCAAATCTGCCAACCACATGCAGGAGGCTCATACGGGTAGATCTACCAGCCGCATGAAGAAAATCCATACGGCCCGATCATCCAGCCGCATAAAGAAGACCCATGCGGCTGAGACTCCCAGCCGCATGAAGAAAGCCTATGCGGCTACGTCTGCCAACCGCATACGGACCAATGATGACAGCTGCATGACGCCTACACTACGCGGCTCTGTCTTCGACCGCCTCTCGTACGATTCTGATCTCTTGTGCTCCCAAGAAGATATGTCTGACTCTCTCCAGTATCACTTAGACTCTTCCTACTATGTGCCCTTACGCACTAGAGCGAAGAAGTCTAAAGCAGCGCGAGCCTGGTGAGTTCGGCCCGCTGATCTGACCTCTGACCATCCGAGCGTTCCGCATACCGCTACGCGGTCCTCAGATGGAAAGTTGTACAGAACCACTCGAGTCCAGCCCCCGGCGGCAGACGGACAGAGAGGTTTGCAAAAGCCTCCCAAAATCCCGAAAACAAACATGGTCGGTCCAGACCCATCTGACTTGCGTGAGGCCATCCTCCACAAACGCAAGGAAAGAGAAGATACATCGGGGCGCAAAGAGTCCTCCCACGGACGTCACTGCACCCAAGTCATCGTCAACTGCTGCTGTAACAGCACGACGATGCGAGAAGACAGGCAGTCTGTCTTTCAAAGACTGCAACCGCCATCTTCAGAAGACGAGGCACTACCCGTCGTCTCCTGTAACTCTGCTCGGAAAGTCCCCGCTGATGGAAGGGGGAAGAAGACGAATGTTCCCAGCCCGAAGATCTCAACCACTGCGACTAAAAGACTGTCGTCTAAGCGGGTGCCGACCACCAGAGTTTTCCAAGGTACTCGCTCTAAGACGAAATCTGCTACAGTAGGAGATTCGTTATCCATAACGCAGGGAGTTGCTGGGGCTGGGGGTAGCACCCCTCCGATCCTCCACAGCAACCCGATGTTCCAAGAAGACGAGCCGGGGGAGACAACTCTTCCATCGGATGTAGCAAACCTCGACGTCCCCGAGGGCATTCACAACTCCCATGACGAGGCGAACTCGAAGACTGGGGGTACTGTTCCTTCCGAGTCTGAGTCAGAAGGGAATATACCCCCATACCCCGATGACTTCTCACTATAAGGATACGATTCAGAGGCCGCTTCCTCCACTGCTCCGTCTATCTATCCTCATGTGAAGACGGTATTTATGACAGACAGCAACCAAGGTGGTTCCAGTGATCGCCAATGCATCGACACTCTAGAGGCCATACTACATGCCTTGGTCAAGTCTGTAGACGAGATCAAAGCGGTCCTTCCAAATCTCCAAGGAGGGACGCCTGGCCAAACAAGTACGGGTCCCACGGTTAATGCGGACTCGAACTCAGCGGCACCGAATCCGGGCAACAATCCTCCGGAAACAACGGCCCCCACCGCCGTGGACGAAGCACGCGAAGCGAGAAGAGAGGTCCAGGAGCTCCGAGCCATGTTTCACGCTCGAGAAAACTTTCAAGACCTCAGAATACGACAACCATACCCTGCTGTATGGAGGGATGTTCCATTCCCACCAAGATATAAGCCGTTCAATATCAATCCTTATGATGGCAAGACCTCAGCAAGTCGGTACATCACTTACTTCGAGGTCACCACCGACCATCTGCCCCATGATGATGCCATTCTCACACGATTATTCATCGGGGCATTGGAAGGAGTTGCCTTCGACTGGTATCGCAATCTGTCGGACAACTGCATCCACTCCTTCGCCGACTTCAAGCGCATGTTCTTGGAGAGATTCTACGAAGTAGGGCAGGACATCACCATGTCCACCCTCATGGACGTCGTCCAAGGGGAGAAAGAGCTGACAAGGAACTACATCGAGCGGTTCCGCCAAACCGCGATGAAGTTGCCCTCTGGAAATCCAGATTCCTCCTTGATTGAAATTTGCCAAAAGAGACTCCTCCCAACAATCAGTCTCTGGATGGGCGAAAGTCAATTCAAGGACTGGAAGACGTTCATCATCAGTGCCACAAGCGCCGAAGAACGATTAAAGAAGGCTCGTCAGCTGGGATTGCACATCTCGGACGGGAAGAACAAAGGCAAGCGTCCTAACACCAATAATGACAATGGGGGTAGTCCCCCCAACAATCGGGACGGCAGGGGCAAGCAGGCTATGGTGGCCGACACGGCACAGAAACCTGAGCCAAAGCCGGCAGACAAACAATGGCCGCAAATTACTTACTCCTTCGAAGACGGTCACGTCAAGCCCATCTTGGACATGCTCATACAAGGGGACAGAATTCAGCTTCCTCCACCAAGACGGGAACCGCGGCCGGCAGAGATGGAGAACCCAAAGTACTGCCATTATCATCGCTACGTCCACCATGCTATACACGACTGCTACCAGCTAAAACGGTTCATCCAAAATCTCATCGATTCGAACGCTCTGGCTATCGATTTCGAAGAGGTAACCGTGGCAGCCAATATGGGGTCCGTACAATTCGGCAGCTTCCCTCCGACGGAAACTCAAGACGGGGTGGTCCCCATCCCTCTGGCGACAATGGATATTGCTAATCTTCCACCTTCCCGAGATCAGGCTGCTGGTCTAGTGCCCCTCACCACATCACGAGGGGAGGTCATGTGGATCCATCCAGACTTGGTATCGAAAGTGACTCGGCCCATATCGTCTTCTATCTGCAAGAAAAAGAATGGAAAAATCAGATCCTGTCGCACAATCTCGACAGACATCGAAGAAGCTACAACCGTCGTCACGCGGTCTGGGGCACAATCCCAACCTGTGGTTGATAATCCAGCTGAAGATCATCAACCCACTACAACTGATGCTCCGGGACCGGCTCAGCCTCCGACGACCGACAAGCCTAGGCCGAGGGAGACTCGCTTCGACAAATCCCTCCGAAAAGAGGCAGCCCAAGGGTTGGAGAAGCCCTACAACTTTGACATCTTGGCATAATTGGCCAACACACCGGCCAAGTTGTCATTATACGAGCTCCTGAGACTCTCCAAGGATGTTCATGCGGCTTTGAGCGATGCACTCCAAAACGCTGACGCATACCTGGCTCAAGTTAACCTCACGGGAGAAAACTCGCCTGCAGATCTCCAAGACAGCGCCTGCACGGGAGCAATGCCCAACATCGTCTTCACTCCGCAGGACATGCTCATCAAAACTAATCTGGACGATCGCCCACTATACTACACTGGATACATCGGCGACGTAAAGGTGGATCGGATGCACATTGATCCTGGCTCTTCCATAAGCATTATTCCGAAGGGTCTGCTACATCATCTCCGCATCCCAATGCATCGCCTGACGCTTACAAGCACCTCCATCAGCGGTTTCAATTCGGGCAGGAGCTACCCTATTGGGAAGATTTGTCTGAAGTGTCAAATTGGCGACCTCCAATCCGAAGTCACCTGCTACGTCATAGATGCAGACACTTCTTACAACATCCTCTTGGGGCGTCCGTGGATACACGATTATATGATCGTGCCTTCCACGCTGCACCAGTGCTTCAAATATGTCGACAAACACGGCTTCGTGAGGACGGAATTTGCTGATATCGATCCCTTCAAAGGGGTCGAATCTTACTACTCAGACTCCTGCCTGTACGAAAAATCAAAGAAGCATCTTGGTGAAGGAGATGTACAAGCTAGTACCGAGACTGCTACAGGATCAGAAGAGCCTCTGACGATCCACCTCCAAGCTCGCAAACCGGGCAGGTCTGCGCCCCTTACCGCCACTCTGCGTAAGGACGCAATCAGCCTCTCGGCACAAGAAGAGCAGATGATAATCCGGCTGCCAAGGTCTGGCCAAGTGCCAAGACCTACAATGGAGCCACTGACAATCAGGCTGCCGAGAACCGGCCAGCCGCAGACGGAGAAGCTCAATCCCTCCGACAAGCCGATGATGATACGCCTTCCCAAGAAGGGTCGTCACCCCGATGCAAGGTCTGACACTTCCAGCGAACCAGCCACTCCCTGTCCCACATCGAATACCAAACTAGGGGTCGCTAGTCTGCCAACAACTCCACGCTCAGCACCATCAGATGAACCGCTGACGATCAAGCTCCCCAGGTCGTCCTCTCAGTCTTCATTCACACAGGGGGTAGCCGAAGAGGAACCGGAGCTAGCCAAGTATGTGGCTACCCATACTGATGTTCCCTCCGCAGATGATGTAATCTCCCTAGAAAAGATACCTTACTTCATCAATAAAGGGCTATCTTTGAACTACCTCGAGCTTAATAAGCTTTGTACAATGTACGCTATGGAACACGGTATAGGCACTCACCTACACACACAGGTGACAAATGTCTACACCATAATCCAGCTTACTCCAGCAGAAGATGCTTACCGAATAATCGAGGGAGGGGACCATCCAATCATCTTCGGCCGGAAGCACGATCCGCATCCCTTCACCATGGAAAAAGTCGACCTTGGACCGGATGCCGGAAGACTACCTCTGTATCTTTGTAGCCCCCAATCTAAATATCTTATGCAGAAACCGGGGTATGATCGGGAAACGACACCGGGTTTGAACTACGGTACTGGACGACGATTACCTTTGAAGCCCCCGGTCCCGGCTGGCAAACCATGGGACTACTATAGCAAGACTCGATGTGGATTAGGGTATGTAACACCTACGATGACCCCTGAAAGTTCAGATGAAAAATGTGACTGGCATTCACATTCGACCGGGTCACCAACTTCTGACTCTGATACCAGCATCGAAGATGTATTCAGACAAGTCTTGTCAGTCAACATGGCATTCGCCGACGCTTATGAAGAAGACGAAGACATCCCCGAAATCCTTGAGCTAGAGCCGTAGGCCCAGCAGTTGGATACGCAATGGGAAAAGCGGTTCGAACTGAGGGAACCTCCTATTGAAGATGAGGTTATCCAGGTCGACCTCGGCAGCGAATCTTTCCTAAAACCAATCTTCGTCAGTAAAAGTTTAACAGACGAAGAACGAGAATCACTGCTGGAACTTGTCAAAGAATATATTGATGTGTTCGCATGGAGCTATGAAGACATGTCGGGATTAAATCCCGATATTGCTCTTCACAAGCTCAACATTCGACCGGACGCAAAGCCAGTCAAGCAACAACAGCGACGCTTCCGTCCAGGCATCATGGATGCGATCGAAATCGAAGTCAACAAACTGATAGCCAGCGGCTTCATTCGTGAGAAACAACATCCGGATTGGGTCGCCAACATAGCACCCGTCCTCAAGAAGAATGGGAGGATTCGAATCTGTATCGACTTCCGCAATCTGAACGAGGCATGCCCCAAAGATGAATTCCCCCTCCCTATCACGGACATCATGATTGACAGTATCTGCGGCTTTGAACGTATGTCATTCATGGATGGCTTCTCGGGGTACAACCAAATCAAGATGTCTCCTGACGACGAAAAGTACACATCATTCCGAACACCGATTGGCACGTATTGCTACACAGTCATGCCTTTCGGTTTAAAGAATGCTGGCGCCACATATCAAAGAGCCATGAGTATCATCTTCAGGGACCACTTACGCAAGACTGTAGAGTGCTATGTTGATGACATCGCCGTCAAGAGTCGCCGTAAGGGAGACCATCTGCAGGATCTGAGGACGGTATTTGACCTGATACGAGCGCACAATTTAAAAATGAACCCTACGAAGTCCTTCCAGGGCGTATCCAGCAGGAAGTTCTTGGGTTTCATCATCACCGCCCAGGGTATCCATGTAGACCCTGAGAAGACAAAGACAATTATGGAGATGGGTCCCCCGAGAAATCTTTGCGAACTCAGAGGCCTTCAAGGGAGGCTAGCATACATCAGGAGGTTCATTTCTAACCTCTCCGGACGATGTCGGCCATTCACCCACCTCATGAAGAAAGGCGTCTCGTTCGTATGGGACGAAGAATGCCAGCGGGCCTTCGACAGCATCAAAGAATATTTGTCGAACCCTCCAGTCCTGGTGGCCCCGGTTGCTGGAAAACCATTCCTGCTCTACGTACGAGCAATGAAGCACTCCCTCGGAGCTCTGCTAGCACAAAACAACGATGCAGGCCATGAACAGGCCATATATTACCTCAGCCGAATGATGATTGGGCCAGAGCACCGATACACCACTGTGGAGAAGGAATGCCTTGCCCTAGTGTTCGCCATTCAGAAGACACGGCACTATGTCACCGGACAAACGATACATGTGATCTCACGGGTCAATCCTCTCAGGGTCCTCATGACTAAACCAGGGGCACTCAGCGCTCGTCTCTCTACATGGGCAATATTACTATCCCCCTACCATATGATCTTCGTCCCACAAAAGGCGGTCAAAGGTCAAGCCCTGGCAGACTTTTTGGCAGCCCACCCAGGCTCGGAGTCGTCTAGGATATATAAAGAGATCCCAGATGAGGTCGCCGACTCGCATGCAACCTCTCACGATGATATATGACGAATGTTCTTCGATGGCGCTTCGAGAACTGGACCTAAGGGCAACATCGTCGTCGGAGTTAGGGTGGTACTGGTTTCTCCTACCGGATTGGTGATCAACCGCGCTTACTCCCTCACGGAGCCCTGTTCTAACAATGTGGCCGAGTACAACGCTCTGGTCATTGGCCTCCAACTTGCAAGGGAGCTGGGGGTAGAATATCTTGAAGCATACGGCGATTCTCAGTTAATCGTCAATAAAATTCGGGGCTCATGCGAAGTTCGCCACGAAGACATGATTCCTTATTACCAAATAGCAATCAACATCATCTCGTCGTTCGAGGGGTTCTTCATCGAACACGTCCCCAGACTTCGAAATATCGAAGCCGATGCCTTAGCAGGTCTGGCCGCTTCTCTAGCAGTGCCAAATCATACTCATCAATCGGTAGACGTAGTAGGCCACGAACTGGTCTGCCCCAAGAACAACGTTCAATTCGTGGCGAGTTATTCCACACAGATGATTGATAATGTCCCAGATTGGAGACAACCATTCATTGACTTCGTCGTCTACGACATCCTGCCCGAGAACCCGAAGGAAGCCACCTCCATCATACGGCATTTTCTCAGATTCTTCTACGATACAGAGACGAAAATATTGTATCGACGGTCCTACGATGGATTATTGCTTCAGTGCCTGTCAAACGCAGAAGCCAAAGAGGCCGTACGAGAAGCGAATGACGGCGTCTGCGGGGCCCATCAGCCTGGTCCTAAATTGCAAGACCGTCTTCGCCGAATGGGCTACTACTGGCCCACGATGGTAGCAGATGCGATAGACTATGCAAGAAGGTGCAAAGCCTGCCAAGTCCACGCGGACTTCATTCACCAACCATCCGAATTTCTACATCTGACAGTGGTATCCTGGCCATTCGAAGCATGGGGGATGGACATCATCGGTCCGATTACTCCACCTTCCTTCCGGGGACATCGCTTCATACTTGCGATCACGGATTACTTCTCCAAATGGACAGAGGCTGTTCCACTCGCAGAAGTAAAGACTTCGAACGTGATCAGCTTCCTCAAGCATCCCGTCATCTATCGCTTTGGACTGCCCCGGAGGATCATCCACGATAATGGTCCGCAGTTTGCAAGCCACGTTTTTTATCGGTTCTGCGACAAACATCGCATCCAGAACACTGCTTCGACACCATACAACCCAGCAGCGAACGGGTTGGCAGAGGCATTCAACAAAACAATCATCAAACTTCTTAAGAAGTTTGTCTCTTCCAACAAACGCGACTGGAACGAGAAGCTCGGTGGATGTTTATGGGCGTACCGTACTACAGTTCGAACAGCTACCGGAAACACACCATTCTCCCTGATATACGGGAGTGAGACAGTTCTCCCATTAGAGACCCAAATACCCTCGCTCCGCGTCGTCCTCACTTATCAATTGACGACGGATGATAACTACCGACGCCGACTACAAGAGTTGGAGGCCTTAGATGAAAAATGCCTCATGGCTCAGCAAAGGATCGAGCTATATCAAGCACGCATCTCTGGAGCCTTCAACAAGAAGGTCAAAATAGGACATTCCAAGTGGGCGATCTTGTTCTGGCAGTCCGGAGGCCGATGGTCATGACTCACAAGACCGCCGACAAGTTCCAGCCAAAATGGGAAGGTCCATTTATCATCGAGGTCGTATTCTCCAACGGCGCTTACCGCCTCGCCAAGCAAAACGGAGACTTGCTCATGTTGCCCGTCAACGGCAAGTTCCTGAAGAAATACTATGTCTAGACGACAATTCTCAAAATTTTCGAGTCACGTACCCGCTGGTACCGCTGAACTCACCCTCATGATTCTCCAGATTTTCGAGTCACGTATCCGCTGGTACCGCTGAACTCACCCTCATAGTTCTCCAAATTTTCAAGTCACGTACCCTCTGGTGCCGCTGAACCCATTTTTCAACATTCCAGAATATCGAGTCATGTGCCCGCTGGTGCCACTGAACTTACGCTTTCACAATATCGAGTCATGTACCCGATGTTGCCTCTGAACTCACATTCCGGTCACTCTTTCAGATAGAAAGTCATGTATGATCATATCTCTGAACTTTTTTCCTGGAGGAGATCCTCCCCCATGATCCAATACCCGTACTTCCAGTGCACAAAAAAGGGTAAGCGATCCACAAATTTCCAAAACGGCCATGTCCTCATTACCTCTGAGTCGTTTCATTTCCGCCAAAAACAAATCGCCCCCTACATAGAACTTCCATGTCCTCATTACCTCTGAGTCATTTTATGTACCCCCTCTTCATTGAGCCCACTCCTACCATGTCATCATTACCTCTGAGTGGGAAGGCTCCGTAGAAGAAACCTTCATACTTGCCATGTCCTCATTACCTCTGAGTAAGTATGTCGGTTCCCTTTCAACCTATTATCTGTACCCACAACCGGAGTACGACAAGGATAATAGGTCCACAAATGTCCTCTGTTGATCACAAATGTCATCTGTTGACCACAAATGTCCTCTGTTGACCACAAATAACCTCCGAGAAGTCACTTCTGCCATATCCTCATTACCTCTGAGCAGGAAGATTCTACGATAAAACCCTCACGCTTGCCATGTCCTCATAACCTCTGAGCAAATATGTTGGTTTCCTTTTATCATATTATTCGTATCCTAAACCAGGGTACGCCAAGGATAATAGGCCCACAAATATCCTCTGTTAAGTTTCTTAGCATAAATCCACCATCTCATCATGCCCCGGGAGCCCAGCTGCTCTACGGTATTCTTTTTCCCAATACTGAGAGCACCCATGACCACTTTGCCATGGCTGTTTCGGATATCCTGACCAAACTTGTTATCTGTACCTAAAACCAAGGTATGCCATGGGTAACAGGTCCACAAAAAAGTCCCCAAGACGGGGAAAACATCGCCACAATATCACAGGTACAACAAGCAATGCAAATGAAGGGTAGAATGGAAAGTACTCTCTATTTGAAGGAAGAAAAAAGCATTATATCTTTTTGGGACCATGTCCCTTTCAAAAAGAAAACAAGAACAAAATAAGAAAAAAAGGGCCGACTATAGCTCAGGATTACATAACTCCAAAAGACGATTCGTCACTAAGGTGGCCTCCTGGTCGAGTCACTGTTTAACTCGACGCTCAACCTCCCGGGATAACCGCTCTTCATTATCCAAGCCCATGAGCTCCTGCCAGTCATCCTCCAACTTCTTCAGGGCAACTTCCAAGTCAGTCGAAGCTCGATTGACTCTGTCAGCCTCCTAATCAGCTCCTTATCAATACGGGCAGTCTCAAGTTCGAACTCCAAGAAAGTTAGCTTCCTCTGAAGCTCAAGGATCTGCTCTTGCGTCTCGGTGTTCCCACGGGAGGCAGCCGTTTCTCGAGCTATGACATCTTCGCCCTCACGGCTCAATTGATCATATCGATTAGACAGATCACGAAGGTCCTTCAGTACGGTCGGCCTAGTTTTATCTCGAGCAGCCCTTGTCTTCTCTATAGTAGCAGTGAGAGAGCCACGCTCTCGATCTATAACAGCAGACAAATCAGCCTGCCGCAGCACCTGCAGCAGGGCTACCAACTGCTCAGTCTCCAATAAATTCGCCTCTAAGAGCGCAGCCAGTCCCGCACCACCAAGAAGAGTCTTTAGAATATCAATTTGACCCTGGGCACATTGCCGGGACAAGACGAAAGAGGTCCCTCTTTCCACAATAGCCGTTATTCCCTTCCTCAAATGACGGTGAAAGCTGGCAACTACGTCCTGTAACGCATCATCCAAGACCTCTGTAGAGGACGGCGTCAGAGGAAGCGTGGCCGGCAATATCGGAGGAGTAATGCTAGAGCTTGCCACCAGGGGGATGGAATCCGAGCAGGACGACGCACAGATAACAGATAACTCTTCCTCCGCCAATCGAAGAGCCTCGATACTCGGTAAGGCTGAGAGGTCGACCCTTGGAGCCACCCAAACAGGAGAGGATGAAAGGACCGTCGTCCCCTGCCCTGGCCGCCCCATCACCCGATTTTCTGAACTCGAGCCAACAGGAGGCCCCTTAAGACAAGCCGGAAGAAGAGGAAATACACTCCTCTCCACCGGTGCCCCTTCGATATAGTTCGTCTCGATAGTGTCCATCCTTAGCACCGGAGAGGCCGGACCTGTATGCCCAGAACAATGGTCAGTCGACGTGACCTGAAGGATGTGATGATAGAGCAGGTAGGCCTCCTCACGGGACAAGATCCGGCTTATCTTACCAGGAGAGGAACATGGAGGCTGCAGCTCTTGTGTAGCTGACATGACCTCCTTACCCGAGTTAGATTCAGTGGGTTCTTCTATCCCAGCCACCCCAGAGGGAAGTACGACACGATCAACGTCATCTTGATAAAATTTGCCAGTTTCAGGGACAGGTTCACTAAAATCCCCGTCATCCCGGATTACCACCTCGGCATTTTGAAACTCTTCTTCTTCTCTTAACACCTACAAGAAGGAAAGAAGATGATTAAAATCGAAGCTAAAAGGAAAAAATGGAGGAAGGTTCGGGAGTGGCTTGGTTACCTCTGACGCGGGGTTAATGTCTTCTCCACTTTTTCTTATAGTCAGCTGACGGTGTCTGGTCGCAACCAACTTTCGAGAACGAGAAATACCGCCAACAGGAGAAACTTGCCTGCTACGTTTTGGAGTAGGGCCAGGCACAATGGGTGACTGATCCCCCAACATCTCATTTGACAAAATCGGCGGCTGATCTACCTCTACGTCTGCCACTGGAAGGATAGAGTCATCTCTATCATGATCGTTGCCTTCATCATCCTCAGCAGCGGAATCCAAATCTGGCACTTCGACTCTAGTCTTTCTCTTCTTGGACCCTTGAGATCCTTCCTCCAGGCCGGTACCAACAATAAAACTGGCACCTGGGTTAAAACCGACCGGGGGTTTGTTCGCCATGACATGATATAAAGCCGCCATGTACAAGATCTCCATTGACGCCTTAATGACAGGGACCAAGAAAATGGTACGGGTATGGAATGTATCGTAGTATTGTCAAAGCCCTGATACCATCAAGAAGGCTACCTTCAAAACCCAAGCAGGAGCTGGGATTGTCTAGGCAAAGTTGGCTGTATCCAAACTGCCGGACAAACCTGCTGGGCAGATAAGGCTCCAAAAAAACCGTATTGCGGTTACGATACACCAGATGTGCGGGGCGGATGTTTCGCAGCCACAGGAGCATCTGGCCATCCAGAAGTTGAGGAAGCACAATACCGTCAAGATGTACAGCCTCTATGTCCTTCGCAGTAAAGCGAGGGACGGATACAAAAATATAATACATATCTGCCCTCGCCAAGGCCATCCGGAAAGCCCGCATGGTCTCACACTCCCAAGGCTCATCTCGGTAACAAAAGATAAATGCGTCATCATCAGTTACACCGTCTTCAGAGCCCGGTCTCATCAAAGACGGATAATGCATCAGCAGCCACCCCATCAAATAGTGATAGGGCAACTCGGTGCGTTCAAAATCCTTGGTCACATCGCGAGCGATGACCTTAGATTTGAAGGTGCGAAGTCCACGATGGATGCTGCATACCATGGCCGGGAGGAGAGCTAGCCTGATTCGTAAAACTAACTTCACCGCCGGGAGGATGAAGTTACGACTGATTCTCTCAATAGAACCAGCCCCTCCGGAGACTACACAATTTTGCAGCCATATCATCAAAAACCCCGCCAGGAGCGCCTTCTCTGACAGCTCTTGGGTATCCTGGTAAAAGTAACCAAAGGAGTCAGTCTTACTCCCGAATCTGTCACTGGTAGTGGCCACTCTCTTAGCCGACGACACCAAGTCTTTAACCGCTTCCCGCGATCGAGGGCGACGAGAGGTAACTTGACCTGAGGCATCTGTCGAGAAAAGATAGTGCACCCAGTCCTTGGTGTGGAGAGCATTCCCTTCCGAGTTGCTATCCTTTCGGGCTATATGATGACAGGTGCTATAGTGGCACAATATCTCTTGGTAGAGAGCCACGAAGCCGGGATACCGTCGTTCCAAATCTTCGAGTTCCTCATTAGTGGGAGTATACGCTTCAAAAGCTTCGTCCCCCCAAGGAAGCTTGGAGACCACGTGCATTTTATGGAGCGCAAGCCCTATTTCCCCTACGGGTGTATAGAAGGTTCCCGTACGGCAGTTATACATCTCCAGCAGAGACATGAACAACTTCTTGTTTATAGACAAGCCATGGCTGGTGCCTCGGATAGCATGGTAAAGGCCAATCTCACACAAAAAGTCCTCATACTTCTGCAAGATCCACATGGACAGATTGGTCCACGAGGGAATAGGATGTACCCAACTGGGGAGCATCAACTGGCCAACGGAATAGGAGCCCTTCCGAGCAAGTTGATTTATAAAAGTATCGGCGGTAGAAAATGTGAGGTTGGGGCCCGCCACATTCAAGAAAGTACCTGGGACCAATCCCGTCACAGAACAGCTGGTATGTACCTTGCCGGCAGGCATTGACTTCAGACTGTTGTTATAATGGATATTTTCCACAAACATCCCACTTCGGGTAGGGGTTAAAGTCTCCTCCATCTTTCGGTCCAATGGGAGCATATTGAACCAAGATAACGGGAAGTGTCGCTCCATTTGGGGGATGCGGATCGCCATCCCGTTAGAAACAAAATGCCAATTCTCCGACACCTCCAGAACATGACTGTTCTCCACAGTCAAGGCATCCCCAAAAAAGAACACAGGCTTCAAATATTCCCCTTCGAATTTTCCAGAGTTCATCATAGCATTAAGGAAATGGAAAGACTGATTCTTAATGGCATTTAGTCTAGCCGAGGGTTCGTCACTTGGAAACTGATCCGCCATATGCTGAACAATAAGGTCGTACCTGTAGCCCAGAGCAGCTTGGGCACTACCCACCAGGAGTTCTCCAGCAGCATTTACCGGCAGATTCACTGAAAAGAAGACAGAGAAAGTTAAGTTAAAAAGAGGGATAAAAGGCAAATGATCGGGTACTTTCGAGCCTCATACGGCTTAAAGAAAACACCCATGTGGCTCCGACTCAACAAAGCCTCATGCGGCTCCAATTTAATGAAGCCTTATGCGGCTTAATCACAGAGGAATGCTTATGAGGCCCTATTCAGTAAAAAGTCATGCGACAGTGCTCTCATAAGGCCCTCAGGGCTCGGACAAAATTCGCACTGACCGTGTGACAGACAAAATCTGTGCGAATCCATACGGCTTAGCATAGCTCATACGACTGCGTTGGCACAGCGCGTATATGGTCACAGCAGTTATTCTTATGCGGCTCGCAGCTCGGCCATAGGCCGAACATACGGTTCATAAAGGCTCGTGCATAAAGCATACGACGTAGCCATAGCAGTTAGGGTTCTTTAACCCGTCCAATGTCCCTACCGGCAATGGGGGGATGAACGTCAGGATGAGCCGCGGGGACGACGATCGGTGGAGGAGCAGCCGCAGTCGAAGTAGAAGCAGTTTTGCCCTTCGCCGTCGCGGTCGACGAAGACGCGGCCTTCTTCGCTGCAATGATCTTCTTGGGCGCCATTATCAATCAAGAAGAAGATGAAGAGATGAATAGGGGAAGAATCGAAGTAAAAGAGGAAGTAAAGAACTCCTCTCTCTCTCTCTCTCAAGCTCCTCTTATTTATAGGAGAGGGAAGACACGTGGAGTAATAAATCGCCTCGTCTAAAGACAAAACCGACTCTTGGATTTCGCCCCCTCTCTCATAAAAGAAGATTCACCCAGGGCATAAAATCTTGAGATTTAATGAACCAACCCTTGGGATTCCCCCTAAAGACGGCATTAAAAGCAAATTTAGGCAATTAAAGACACGCACACATAGCAAGAAGCTATGCGGCTAAGCCATCCATGCGGCTGAACTATCTATACGGCTTAAACATCCATATGGCCAGGACTTCATAAGCGGCCAGAAGAATATAACCATGCTTCTTATTAAAAGTATTTCAATTTTGCAAATTGAAAACTTTGAAGGGGGTCTTGTAGAAGCATGAAAAATATTAAAGAAGGATCTATGCGGCCAGGAAACTCCATGCGGCTCAGGAAGCCCATGCGGCTCACAGATTCATGCGGCACGAGGGGCTATGCGGCTCAAGACGTCCTATGCGGCTCAGAACAGGAGGCACGTGGCTTGAAAAACAGTTCTCCCCTCCTGCATTAATTGCTGTGACGGCTGACAACTCTAAAAATGTGGCAGTCCTGACACAAAAGTGGTAATTATGACTCTGTCATAATGACAGATCCCTCGGGAAGTGAAGGAGATCTCTGACACAATCTCCCGAAATCCAGAAAATGTCACGTGGCCCTGACACGTGGACGATCATATGCGGCTCGAGCGAAGACTTCCCATGCGGTTCAGAATGAAGTCGTTCCATGCGGCTCAGGCCGAAATAGTCTCATGCGGCTCATGCGGCTCAAGCAGAGGCCTTCCCATGCGGTTCAAGAAGACCATTTCCATGCGGCCCAGGCGGATGCATCCCTATGTGGCTCGTAATGATCATATCCATGCGGTTCAAAGGTTCGAAGGGGGGGAGCCACTACCCAAGCAGCCCTGACACGTGGCCCGAACCTTATACGGCCCAAATCTTGTGCGGCTCAATCTTCATGCGGTTTTGATCCCCCAGTGGCTCCTAGGACACGTGTCCTAAGCCGATCAATCTCCCAGATTTATTGCAATCAGAGATTAGGTCAAATCTCAATAATCTGGGACACGTGGCAGGAGAATAAATCAAATTTATTCGCAGACATCAGAAGATCATTATGAGGAAGATTTATTCCAATCAGTATTAATTGCTGATGAGATTTAGTGTAATCTATACTTAATGGTCCAGATTCATCACAATCAAAACTAATGGCCTAGATTGACCAATCCACAGGCCACCGCCATCTCCAAGAAGCAATCATTTGTAACCCTAATGATCACACCCCATTCCTATAAATAGCAGGGTGCCATTCCCTTGCAAAGAGATATATACACACAGAGAGAGGCGTACATAGGAGCACTTTTCGAGATCAGAGAGAGCACCAGAGTACTTAGAGAAAGAGCAGAGAGAGAGAACAAAGAGAGCATTTCTTCAAGCCGAGCAATCTTCTGGAGCCAAGGCTGCATACCGATCGTCCAAGGAGTAAGGCAGAGCAGCCGTCGCTTTTCCGAGCCTCTATCGTCACCCCCCAGAATCTAAAATAAACAATTGTACTTAGACTGCTATAACTAGGCTTTCGTCCCTAGTCTTTCTTTGTACAAGCGAGTTTGTAACGTGAAGTAAAAGTCCAGTCCTCCGATAATTGTTCTGCTCTTTTATATTTCATGGCAAATACGGGTGGCACGTTTGGTTGGCCATATGCACTTTTACACATTCATAAGAGTTTTCTAGGATCGCCATGTCCTATAGTCGCATCCTTCACTACCTCTCATATAGGTAAGTCCTCAAGGATTGATGATAGGAATCAACCCTACATATCATGCTTGGACTTATTAAGAGTTTAAACTCATCTTAACCCTATCACTCCGGAACACTGTCACCATAGGGATGGGGTATCCATTTACACATGTACAGCCTCTTGGACATTTATTTTAAGAGAATTTAATTTCAAGGTCAGTGCTCTATAATAGTCACCTGGTCCAGCTAGTTTCTACCCATTAAACTGGCTTCTTAGGATCTCCAGTCAGACTCGGTTGGGTTACCACAGCTGGTGACTAAACTATAGGCTTAATCCCATCCCCCTCGATGATTCTATGATCAGTGTCCTAGACAGACCCTATGTCAAGTGGTCTGCAAGGTTCTTTTCTGACTTTATATAGTCAAGAACCACATATTCGCCTAATAGGCTCTTTATTGATTTAAAGCGCAGCTGCAGGTGCCTATTCATCTTAGCATTCATAGAAACATGCTTTAGTAGTTCTATAACAGATTTATTATCACAATTTATAGAAATTACAGGAACAGGATGAACAAAAACAGGTATATATATAATAAGATTTCTAAGTCATTCGGCTTCTGTACAAGTATTGTCCAAAGTTATCATCTCAGAGTCCATTGTACTTCTGGCTATGTTAGTTTGTTTATATGATCCCCAGGAGATTGCAGCTCCTGCTAGGATAAAAATATATCTAGTAGTAGATTTCACATCATGTGAATCAGTTACCCAATTTGCATCTGAGTAACCTTCTATGATATCTGGATTTCTAGTATAATGAAGTTTATAATCTAGAGTGCCCTTAAGATATCTAAATACTATGTCCAATACAGTCCAATGTGACTGATTTGGGTTACTAGTATATCTACTTATTTTTCCAATAGCAAATGTAATATCAGGTCTGGTCCTATTTGTTTTGTACATAAGGGAGCCTATCATCTGTGAATATCTATATTGTTCTATAGGAGATCATTCATTCTTCTTGAGAACAACATTACTGTCATAAGGAGTAAGAGCAGGGTTTTTTTTTATCAAAGTACTCAAAATTTTTTAGCATTTTTTAATTGAATGTGCTAAGGATAGATGATAGCCCTCTTTGCAATTGGACACTTGCATTCCTAAGATCAGGTTTGCTTCACCTAGGTCTTTCATATCAAACTGGTTAGATAAATAATTCTTATTGTTATTTCTCAATTCCAGTAAAGATCCTAGAATAAGGATATCATCAACATATAAGCATAAGATAACACAACTTCCATTTGTATTTTTAGAATACAAATATTTGTCATATTCGTTTGGCACAAAACCAAATTCTAAAATGACTTTGTCAAATTTGTTGTGCCATTGCTTGGGAGCTTGCTTTAGGCCATAAAGAGATTTTACTAATCTACAAACTTTTTTTTTGACCTTTAGCAATAAAATATTCAGGTTATTCTATATATATTTCTTTTTCTAAATCTTCATTTAGAAATATTGTCTTTACCTTCATTTGATGGATCATCATGTCTTGAATGAAAGCTAAGGCTAGAAGGATTCTAATAGAAGTGATCCTAGCTACAAGAGAGTAGGTATCAAAGTAGTCTAACCCTTTTCTGGGTGAAACCTTTGGCTACTAATCTAGCCCTGTATTTCTCTATGGTACCATCGGCTCTAAGTTTCTTTTTGAAAATCTACTTACAACCTTTGGGTTTACTACCTAAAGGTAGGTCTGCTAAAAACCAAGTATTGTTCTCCATAATGGAGTTGTACTCATTATTAATAGCTTCTTTCCAGAAAGGGGCAGGAGAAGATCATATGGCTTCTTCATAAGTTAAGGGATCACCCTCTATCAAAAATGTGAAGAATCCTTCTCCTAAATTCTTTTCAATCTTTTCTCTTTCTCCTTCGAGGTTCTATGTCTTGTTATGGTTGATAACTTGATATTTGAACATAAAACTAGTAGATGGAGTAAGAGAAGGTTGGAGGAAATTAAAGAAGTTCTATCCTTAAAAGGAAATATATTCTCAAAGTAAACTGCATATCTAGCTTGTATAATTGTGTTATTAGAGATTTCATTTTCTTCATAATGGATTACTAGAAATCTATTAGCATTACTATCTAGGGCATATCCTATGAACACAGCATCTACAATCTTAGGTCCTATCTTCCTCTTTTTGGGTTTAGGAATTCTTACCTTAGCTAGACATCCCCAAACTTGGAGGTAATTAATCCTAGGGGTTCGATATTTCCATAACTCATATGGTTTCTTATCATTAGTCTTACTATATATCCTATTAAGGATGTAGTAGGCTGACAATAAGGCTTATCCCCATAAATTAACAGAAGCACCTAAGCTAAAAAGCATGGCATTAATCATGTCTAATAGAGTGCAATTCCTTCTTTCAGCAATTCCGTTAGATTGTGGTGAATAAGGAGCAGTAACCGCATGAATAATTTTATGCTCTTCACAAAAGTTAGTTATTTCATTTGAGGTATACTCCCCACCACGATCTGATCTAAGAATCTTAATCTTTCTATCTAACTGGTTCTCAGCTTCAGATTTATAGACCTTGAATCTGTCTAGAACTTCATATTTGGTCTTAAGAAGGTAGATACTTTGAATGATCATCTATAAAAGTGATAAAGTATTTCCTACCGCCTCGGGTTAAAATCCTATTGGAATCATAAACGTCACTATGGATGAGTTTTAGAAGTTCAGAGTCCCTTCGGACAGATTTGAAAGGTAATCTACTGTGTTTGGCTTGAACACAAATCTCACATTTGTGTTTATCATCAATAGGAGTCTTAGGAATAAGATCTAAGTTCATCATTCTTTCAATAGATCCTAAATTCACATGACCTAGTCTGCCATGCCAAATATTGGAGTATTCAACATTAGCGACAACAAGAGAAGGATTTGAAATTTTATTCATAGTACTTAAAATAAACAGACCATCCTTTATAAATCTTTTTCCAATAAATAAGTCATTCTTAGAAAAAAAAACTACTTTATTAGCCTCCATCACAATCTTCCTGAGGCTACAAGTAGAGATCCACGAACTAGGTTCCTCCTAACCGACGGTACATGAAGCAGATCATGGAGAGGTCAAATTTTTTATAATGTCATCTTCAGATCTATTCTTCATCTTCCTACGATTTGTGCCGTTCAGCCATCTCCTAGAGTCACACCTCCTGCACCTGATTCCTGATAGTTTGAAAAATAAGTACGATCAAATGAAATGTGAACATTAGCTCCGAAATCCAACCACCAATCATCAGAATGGTAAGAAATACTTACTATAGGTTGATAGCTTACAGACTTAAAGAAGCTTGAAGACCCATTTAGAATCATTTTAGTCTCTAGCTTGCCTTTTCCTTTGAAGGAGGTCTTGACAGGTTCTTTCTTCCTATGGAAGCAGTTGATGGCCGTATGGTTTATTTTACCACACAAAATAAAATCTTCTCTGATCCAGAGTCTGGCCAAAGTTTCTAGGTTTCTAAGGTTGCTGGTGATGAGGGTTTTGGTGATGAGGATTTTGGTAATGAGGGTTTTGGTGATTTGGTTGGAAACTATGCTTCTTTTTGAAGAAGTTTTTCTTGGGTTTGAGATGGTGGTTAGCCTTGGGTTTGCCATGGCTTTCTACAAGATTTATCCTAGCTTTGGAATCAAACCTAGCTTTAGATTTTTAACCTAAACTCTTCTTTTGTTCTAATTCACTTTAGAGCTTGAGGGTATGTAATAGTTCCTTGTAGATGAAGGAGATCCTTTGTCACATTAGACCAAGAAGGAGAGAGTTTGTCTATCAAGCATCCTATTTTATGCTCAGTAGAAAAGAATGTACATTTGCGTGAACATGCCTAAGGTGTTCTTGGAATTCATGAATTTGGTCATTGATAGGTTTATTATATACCACGACATATCTATTGAATGTGGTAAAATTGAATCTTTCAATTCCAGCATCATCACAACCATATTCATCTTCAAGAAAATCCTAGAATTCTTTTGTGCTTTTATATTCAAAAAATATGTCATAGAGAGACTCAGACATAGCGTTTAAGATTCTGTGGAAACAGTGGTAGTCTATTTCCTTAGGGGTCTTGGATTTTGAGGAAGAGGAGGACTTGGTTACCCCTATGTCAGACTCAGTATCGTCAGAATCATTTGTGACGGACGTGGACCCATCAATAGCAGAAATTAGACCTAAAGTGGTAAGCCAAAACTTCATCTGGCTCTGTCACCTCTTGAAGTAGGTGTCGTTGAACTTTGAAGGTTTGACTTTAAATGTCTCTAACTTGATAGTCATGATTTCTAAAGTCTGCAAAAATTTATATTTACTCAATAAGGATGGCTTAAGCTAAAAATTAACGGTTTAAATGATCTTAGCAATTCACCTTTAAAATTTTAGTTTTTCAAGTTTCGATCAGGTTGGGTTAGCTGTAGGGGCAGGATCCCAGCAAGCGGAGGTTCACTAGGAACGCTTAAATACCGGTCGCTTAGACGATTTACGTCTTGTTGACAGATGGACCCTTTCGGCTTATACCCAAACAAATCTCTACTTTAAAACTTTAAATTTAAAGGATTTACAAGGTCAATAAACTTTTTGCTTTAGCTTAAATTTAAATATTGAGTAAAGGAAACTACTCAACTAGTATTGACAAAATATACTAGCACACTAATGCTTGTCTAAGGTGTCAATTTCTAGAGATAGTCTTATAAAGCAACAGTTGTTATATAACTAATAACACTGTATATGTTACTGATATGATGATTATTTGTCAAATATTAAATAATTTAACAAACAGAAACAATATACTACTTTAATCGTAGCAATTTTGTAAAGGCAATTGTGTATCAATTGTTGACAAACTGAATAGAACAAAATGTTAACAAATTGAACATAACAAATGTGTTAACAATTTAGCAAACATAATCTTTGTTGACTAAATTAACATTAGCAAATATAGGCAATTGGTAAGAAGATTTTTGGACAAAATAAATTATTAAGTAACAATAACAATATTTTAATATGCCCTCAAGCAATTATTTGTGTACAAATATGTTAACAAGAAGCAATTATGTATTACCAGTAAGAAATATTATATATATTTATCAGTAAGCATATATTATTAGAATTGTTATCGGTAACAACTACTACCAGTAAGCAAATTTTCTTTTTAGTTGACGCAAAAAAGTTAACAGAACTAATAGTAAGCAAATTTCATAGGCAATTGTTAACTCATTGACATTAGTAGACACAATTGACTTATTGTTAACAGAACACAAGTCTTGTAGGAGAAAATTTTAAATAAATTATTTCTTAACACATGTCCTAGCAATTTATACGACAATTGTATATAAACTATTAGCAAATTGAAAAAAACAAATTTATTAACAAATGTAAGATTAAACAGTATGAAGTTGTTTAAAATGAACAGAGTTCGATATGTTAACAGTAGCAAGGTTAACAGAATAGAATTTTTTTAACAGAGTAGTAGATTTCTTTTAACAGAATAAACAATTGTAATTAACAGTATAGATAATCGTAATTAACTCTTAGATTGTTGGATTTCCTTGTATTTTTTTCTTTTTTAAATCTGCTACAAAATAAAATTAAAAGTAAAGTTACCGGCCTCCGGGAAAGTTGCGGACGTAGCACTGCCCTAAGAGCTAATCAGGGTCTATGTGCAGACTTTGTCTGAATGCTCCTAGTGGTAAATTTTCTGCTCTACCGGAATCTCCTTGCCGCACAGAGAGGATGACCCTCGACTTGGCTCTGTCCAGAGCAACAATGAATAAGAACAGAATTTGGAGGAAACGAGATTTTTAGAGAGCTTTCACAATAAAGTTTTTCGGTGTCATGGATGGAGGAAAAACTCGATATATATAGTCAGATTTCCAACGTTTGTAACGGCTAGGAATAATGATCAATAAAGTTTAACGTTATAAAGTAATAACAAATACAAAAACGTGATACATTGAACCAGGACAAATTTAATGTGTCAAAATGTTACGATTTTTAATAAATTATAACGGTTAGAAAAATTAATGAGGAGCAAAAAGATTTTTAGGGTTTCAGCCCGAACCCAAAGAGGAAATCAAACCGACATTCGGTGCCCGCAGATGTGGACACGTACCCGCACCCGTTACGCGTGCCGAACTGAATCGAACCGAACCGAGCAGAGCCGGGCCGGGCGACGGTGGTGGCACGCGCGTATGGCCAATGGGGCTCCCATATAATAGTTCAATGAAGCAAGAGCAAACAAAGTATTATATTGACAAGGAATTCCCTTCATCCAACTGATGTGGGACAATTAGAATAAGTTGGACTGTAGCTTTTGCTCAAAAGCTACACATGCAGCCAACATAATATATACAACAAAGAAGTTTCTTATAAGAGATAATTGGCATATCAATAGGAGATAATCATATATGTTGGCACAATCATCTAGATAATTATAACTAACTATAACACTCCCACTTGAGTGTGCTCAACTCAATATACAATATGTATATCACTTTATGAATGTTTAGCGTCAATTTTTTTCAAGGATGTTTGGTATCAGTTTTCGGAGATAACAAGCACCAATTTTCTAGCAGATTAATTCGAGTTTATGGGGATAACAAATATAGGTAGACTTCACCAAAAATCCTTATTCGAAAAATCTAGCAGGAAAAAAGCGTAATCTAAGAAAAAAAAAGTGAGTCGATGTCGATATATTTTTAGAACATGAAAATATTTAGCACTATGACCAATCCGATGTGGGTGCCTTATTAAAATAATTCTAGGGTACCAAAGTACAGTAGAAAAAGTATCCCTAAGTTAGAAAAATGTGTACATTAAGGTAAAGTAATTATACTTATGGATAGTATTCCTCTTCGGAATATCCTAAATTGTGAGCATTATAATTTAGAGTCTTCGCAATTGGATGATATGAACTATCTTCTAGAAAGTGCACTTTGACCGGAACTTGGTGAACATGTCGGCCAAGTTGTCCGGGAGCAAATTAGCTTAACTTCGATCTTTTGTTGCTGATGCGAGAAAAAAAACTTCTGTGTGATGTGCTTGGTATGGTCTCCCTTGATGTAACACTTCTTCATTTGTACAATGTTTCTGTCGTCTTTATATATTATCATCGAAACATCATTGATAGAAGATAATTAGCTTGAAGTTCGAATATGTTCAATTACGGCTCGCAAACATATCCATTCATGGGTAGTATCATAGGGGGCGATGAGGTCGACGTGATTTGAAGAAGTGGCGATCGGTGTCTTCTTTGTAGACTATCGATATCCTCCAAATGGTAAAGACATAACCACTTTGGATTATTGTCTTATACGGCTTAGATAAATAAGTAGCATCGACATAGTCAGCAAGGCGGGCATTATTTCAAGGATCGTGGGGTTTTTGATCCACTCTGAGATGCATTGGGATAAAATAAGCTCATATTTGTAGTAGCCTTAAGGTAAAGAAAGATGCATTTAATGCCATTCCAGTGGCGATAAATCTAGGAAAAGAATTCACAACAAATGATATGTATGGTGTAGTGTATTGAGCTAAGTATAATAATGCTCCTATTGTACCTGGATATGGAACTTTGGGTTCCAAAACCTCTCCATTGTCTTCTTTAGGATGAAATGACTCTTTTTTAGCATCTAGTGAATGGACGATCATAGGTGTACTCGAGGGTTTTACTTTATCCATTTTAAACCGACATAACACTTTCTGGGTGTAACTCGATTAATGAACCAAAACCATCGGTACAATGCTCAAGTAGTAGCTTAAGCAGAAATGAGTTTTCCTTATATCTTTTATTTCATATTTTGACTTTAAGTGCAAGGCAGATATCTTAACCTCTTTAATAGTACCAATGAGATTCATGTCATCACTCAAGACTACTATGATCATAAATTTGGAATGTGATTTCTTGAGAAACATGCAAGGATAAACTTTCTTATTCAGATGCCCCTAACTGATCAAATACTCATTAATCAGATATACCACATTCGACCAAATTATTTCAATCTATAAAATGAACACTTCAATTTGATTGAGACTGTGATTCAGGATTTAGAACCATTTATATAGGTTATATGAAGTTCTTCATGGACCTTCATATAAATTTCAGCATCCAGCCAACCGTATAGATGCGTTGTTACTACATCTATCTGTTAGATGTTCAATTTTTGAGAAACTACCAAACTAACAAGATAGCAGAATGTAATGACATCTATTACAGAAGAATATGTCTTCTCGTAATCAATTGTAGGGCATTGAGAGAAGCCTTGAGCCACAAGACGTACTTTATATCACACTATTTCATTCATCTCATTGTGCTTTCTTATGAAGACTCACTTGTATCCGACAAATTTTATACTAGATGGTGTTAGAACTATGGACCCGAACACTTTTCTATTTACTAAGCAATCTAACTCGACCATGGTTACTTCTTTCTATTTTGGCCAATCAGTTCTAAATTGACATTCTTCAATGGAATATAGTTCAATATCATCACACTTAATTATTTCAAATACTGTCGATGATTATCACATTTTTTTCATAACTCTATGCATACATATCGGACGAAGATTTCTTGATTCTCGAATATAAAATTTTGTGCACGTCTCTTTCAGAATACTGACATAATCCGAAGTAATCTCATGAGTTGGACAATGTTAGATAGCGAGAAGATTCAGGGGATGCCAAGATCCCCCTCTTCCGAGGGATGGAAACAATATAACCGAGTGTTTTGTCGTGCTTCAAGATTATGTTAGATGATTGGCTAGCTGTCGGTATATCGTGTCGCACGTCTGAGTATGACATGTTATCCTTCAGGGATAGCACAACTTTGTCCTTCATGGGTGACATCTTCTTCAAGAAAAGTTTGCATCTTTGTAGATCGTCTATCCTTGTATGCAAATTTGTAGTAGATATATGATCTTGTCACTTCTGCTATATCTGTGACGACCCGCTCCCACTTTTGGGATACAAGTTCATTGCCAAGTCCAGCCTATGCCGCAGCATCGGCAGTAGTACGCTATCTATGATAATAATGGTCCACAGCAAGCACAACACGTACATATACCATCCACAACTACGCCATCAATAATAACCAAAATATCCAATAGTCTCAATATTATAATGATCAATAATCTACTACAACTCAGAAAGTCTCGGGAACAAACTCGGATAGCAGAAAATAAAACAAACTAAACTCTATAACTATAACTATTAACTAATGCGAATCCATAAGGGGAAAAAATGCTAATTAGCATCAGTACTGGAATCGAGTACGCCAGTGACATCAGGTTCGCCGACATACTCATTGTAGACCTCGGGACATATCACGTCATCTAAAGCCGAAAAATAGTTATCCAATTAAGATTGGAGCAAGATCACCATAAAATACATTACACAATATAATATACAAGCATGAAAAAACAATAAAAGGAAATTAAACGAAAATATCTATAGGCATGACATTATATGATAAGAAAATATCATTAAGACATGATAACAATATAAAGGTTGACTTGACATACCACTGAGACATGATAATCATGTGAAGGTAGACTTGACGAAAGAAGAACAAGAGACAGTAGAGCAACAATGATTAAGTCATGTGCACTGTGTGTTTTAGAATACCAACTTTTGCATATAGACGACTTGGGATATTCGTCAGTCATACGTGCGGTGCATGACTGATATTATGTAATCAATTTAGAGGGAGTCTGTATTAAATTCATTGACCACATGCTTGCTTGTTGTATTCTCCCGTCCAACTCACTCACAATACATGTCCATTACGATAAAACGTTAGCAATACAATAAACTGTAAACATGAGAAACAATAAGACATGAACATGTATATATACCCTAACTCTTCTATCTCTCATGCACAATAGTAATCATGAACAACGACAACATGAATCATAAGGGAGTAATAGTAATAAGACGACATGAAGATACATGCAGTATAGAATAATGGAAATATAGGTCATGGTGATACTTTCCTGCTCTGATAGATGATGAAGTCATAACTTAAGACTTCGTAGCCCGATCTGCCCCGTCACATAAATAACGACAAGTTAGATCTACAATTCTTACTCTAAAAATCATAGAAAGTGGCTAATAGGATAACCTAATTAATTCTATTTTAGTTGTGGAATAAATCATCTAAAAACCTATTTTAACATATTTAAATTTGAAATAAAAGCTAAGCACAAATTTTTGGCCAAAGAAAGTCATGGTTCCAAATTCGGGACCCGTGACACGCAAACTGAGACATATCGTTGACTAACTAGTCAAACGTTACGATCTCAAAAGTTTGAGTGTGCAACCTAGTATATTTCAATGTCACGAGTGCACTGGAATCAACCGTGTCGCAAAATCATGATTTGGTCAAAAGTTATCGCCATTATGGCTAACCGTGACCAAATTGATGAATCGTTGACTAAATCTGAATTCTACGAATAAAATAAAATACTAAATGAGCTTCTAAATTTTTGGAAAAATTATATGTTATAGATCTCTGTGTCTGCTTTCCAAAGCTTCAAACGGATCGCAAATCGAAGTTCGAGATCTCTCGAAATCTCGAAAACCGTGCAACGTATCTATTTTTGGACAACTGACAATAATTATTCAAAAATTTACAATCAAAATTTTAAAAAATAAATTAGATATTCAGAAACCTAACCTCGATGTGCTTCTAAAAAAATGGCGCATAAAAAGGACGTCTAGATCGACGACAATCGCTCCGGAAAGTCGAGACCTTTATAAAACTCTTCCTCCAAAAGCTGCTGGAAATTTTACTTAGGTTTACGAAAAAGCTAAACCAATACTTATGTATAGATATATAGTGTGAGTCGGTGGAAGTGGCAAAAGGAGGCTAGCGGGGGACATATGTCAGGATCTGACGCTCCCCCGCCCAGATCTAACGACTCAGGGTTGAGCCGTCTTGGATCTGGCGCCAGCTCATATAGCTCAGCTTCCTAATAAGGAACAGCCGAGTCAGCGCTGTTGGGCTTCCCTGTCGGCCTGAGTGGCTGATTGGCAGGCCCGGCCTTGGATGACTGGATAATTGAGAGTTCTAAATGCAGAAAAATTAATAAAAAATCAAAAAAATTCTATATATCCCAAATAAATGCCAAAAAAATTCTAAAAATTCCTAAAACATTCTAGAAATAGTTTTAGGGTTCTAGAGCCCAAATAAATTGTTTGGCCTAAAAAATAACCTCGGGTACCCTCACAGTAAATCCTAGAAGCTTATAAAAATAGTAATACTATAGAAAAAAAAAATCTAAAAATCTTCAGAAAATTTCAGAAAATCTATAATAGTAAAATAACAGACTAGGGGCTATCTAGGGACCATAGTGACCACACATGACCCACTCTTACTACACTTCTCCTATAGGGTTAGGTACGCATCCTCGTGACCCCAAAGTTCAATTCTCCATTTAACTATGATTCTAACTACTCAATACAATAATAATAATAAAATTAAATTTTAAAAAAATACTCTCCAAAATAAATAAATAAATTTATGGAGACGAGTGCTACAAACTACCCTCCTAAAAGATTTTTGTCCTAAAAAATCAAACGTCTCTAATAGCATGATATAAATACATAACTCCTATAACCAATCTAACGACTACACTTAGGCTAAATCATAGAGAGATAATGGTTGGAAAAAACAACAAAGAAAGCTAAATCAATAACATCTAACCAACTAAGCATACCCTCCTACCCTTACGGATCGCACTACGCTTTGTATCATCCATTGCTAACTGAAAGGGACGAAAAGGACATGACTAGGATAATAGATGCAAAAATATCGAAGAAATCATGGACGAAATCAAGCATGATGCATAAGAGAGACGACGATAGAAGACTCATTGGGTTGGAAATCCTATTTGTGAATGATATAACTCTCCTAGAAGTTGTTCTAAATCCTATCTTCAATTCTATTCGCAGGCTCACAACTAATACTACTAAGTTGAAGTATAACCATGAATTCACAACCTTATGCGAAACCTGACCTGCATGGACCACCATAAAAACTTGTCACGACTCGCTCATACTTTTGGGATACGAGTTTGTGGCTAAGTCCAGCATATACCGCAGCATCGGCGGTAGTACTCTGTCAATGATAATAATGGTCCACAGCAAGCACAACACACACATATATCATCCACAACTACGTCATCAGTAATAACTAAAATATCTAATAGTCTCAATACCATAAGGAAGCAAATATGCTAATTTGCATAAGTGCTAGAATCGGGTACGCCAGTGACGTCAGGGTCGCCAACATACTCACCATAGACCTCAAGACAGATTACGTCGTCTAAAACTGAAAATTAATTATCCAGTCAGGCTTGGAGCAAGATCACATAAAATACATTACACAATATAATATACAAGGATGAAGAAACAATACAAGGAAATTAAACAAAGATAGCTATAGGCATGACATTCTATGATAAGAAAATGTAGGACAGTTGAGCACCTCTAGAGGGGGGTGAATAGAGAGTGTGTGTGTGCAGCAAAAAATAATCACCAATTAAAAATATTAAGCAGTTATATATTATGACCGATAAAAGACGATAAATAAAATGCGGTAAAGTAAGAGTCAAGAATCAAACTCAGTGAACACCACGATGTATACTAGTTTTTCTCTGAGAGGTCTTGTCCAGTCGCGGGTATTCTTGCTTGCTGTTAATCCACTACGGCACAAGCTTTAACTGAGCGCTTGCAACTCTTACAACATCGTGCTTGGCGACAAGTGCATGACCGACTTCACAACACCGTACTTGGTGACGAGTGCATGACCGACTCCAGAAGGCAATTGGAAAACTGGAATGTTTTCTGAATACAGCCTCCGATACAACTCTTCAATACCAAACTCTAGATTAAACAGAACCTGTACTGGCTTGGCTAAGAGTGTAAAGGCTTAGATATGAAAGTAAAAAGCTCATAACACTTTAGATAGAGAAGAGATAAAAATGGAATGATACAAATGAATGGTAATCTCAACTCTATTTATAGTGTTTTTGGGGGACCGAACTCGGACAGAGTTCGGGCAGAGTTCGAATGTTAGGATTTTGCATACGAACGTTGGATGAAGATTTGTTGGACTAAAATTCAAATAACCCAGACCAAACTTGGGCCGAACTCTGACCGAACTCGGTCAGAGTTCTGTCAGAGTTCTGCTGGGTCAGAACAATAAGGAATGGACCAAATTTGCATAGGTTTTGGGCTTTTTGGAATTGTAGATTTTTGGGATAAGTAGGTAGGCTTATTTTGTTTGTGGACTGAGAAAAATCTAAGCCAGTACCGATCCGATCAATCTCATATTTTTCCTATACTCAATAAAAGGAAAAATACAGAATAAATATGAAATCTAATAGCCCATTTGATGACGTCTTTCTCCTGACATTTGAGCAGACTCATTTTTCCTTGCGGAACCGCCGATGCGAGGCCCCAGATAGGTCGTCGCGTGATTCAGAGAAATCTTCTTGTATAATACGTCTTTGGCCCATCATTAATTCTCCATTGCATATGTCCTGCTTTGACAAAGCTTGATCATGCTTACTACATGTCTTGCATGAACATGTTAGACGAACAAAGCAATATGATACAAGCATAGCAATATTGATAAGGTGAACATAAGGATAATGCTATGTTTAAATAGCAACAAGATAGTAATTATATGAATATTAGTGACTTCAATGGTTAAACTTAATTGATTAGCCATATTCAAAATAGTTAAACTTAATTGAGTAGCCATATTCAAAAATATGATGTAATTATTGGGCTAATAGAAAATACCACTAAGACATGATAATAATATGATGGTAGACTTGACATACTACTAGGATATGATAACCATATGAAGGTCGACTTGACGAAAGAAGAACAAGAGACAATATAGCAACAATGATTAAGTCACGTGTACTATGTGTTTTAGAATACCAACTTTCGCCATGCGGCTTGGGATATCCGTCAGTCATACATGCGATGAATGACTGATATTATGCAATCAATGTATAGGAAGTCTGTATTCAATTCGTTGGCCACATGCTTACTTGTTGTATTCTCCTGCCCAACTCACTCATAATACATGTCCATTACAACAAAATATTAGCAATATGATAAACTGTAAACAAGAGAAACAATGAGTAAGACATGAACATGTATATATACCTAACTATTCTAACTCTTGTGCACAATAGTTATCATGAACAACGACAACATGACTCATAAGGGAGTAATAGTAATAAGACGACAAGAAGATACATGCAGCATAAAATAAAGAAAATATAGGTCATAGTGATACTTGCCTGCTCCGATAGATGATGAAGTCACAACTCAAGACGTCGTAGCCCGATCAACCCCGTCACATAAACAACCACAAGTTAGATCTACGATTCTCACTCTAAAAATCCTAAAAAGTGGCTAATGGGATAACCTAATTAATTCTATTTTAATTCTGGAATAGATTATCTAAAAACCTATTTAAATCTAAAATAAAAGCTAAGCACAAATTTTTGGCCAAGAAAAGTTATGTTTCCAAACTCGAGATCCGTGGCACACAAATCGAGACATATCGTAGACTATAGTCAAATGTTAAGACCTCAAAAATTTGAGTGTGCAACCTAGTAGATTTCAATGCCACGAGTGCACTAGAATCGGCCAGACCACAAAATTACGATTTCGTTAAAAGTTATCGTCATTATGGCTAACCGTGACCAAATCGATGAATCGTTGCCCAAATCTAATTTCTAAAAATAAAATAAAATACTAGATGAACTTCTGAATTTATGGAAAAATTATATGTTATAGATCTCTGTGTCAGCTTTCTAAAACGTCAAAGGATCGTGACTTCAACCTCCGTAGTTACAGTCTCACAAACTCCTATAAATAATTATAATAACTAACATTAAAAACACACTAAAATGATTACTATATATATATATATATATATATATATATATATATATATATATATATATATATATATATATATATATATATATATATAGTACATAGGTTTAACTATCTATATGCTAGCAACTAGTCATAATACATACGAGTCGAAATACTCCTCATAGGACTAATAAAATTCCACAAAATTTAAATATAAAATATTCGGTATTAATTCTGAAATAATTCTCTATAACTCTAGAAATATATTTTATATACTTATTATTGCATAAAAACTCATTTAGAAATTAATTCATGATCAAACTAACATTCTCATTGATAAATCAACGATATTAGAAATTGTTTAACCATAAATAAACTAACTTTAATATTTTGAAATAAATGGTAAACAATTATCTAAATTATCAAATATCCATGATCACGAGTCGAGGGTCGATAATATGGAGCATTAGATGCACACAAAATTATTTGAGACTCACAAGATGGTAATGTCGATAGTTCGTTTTACGGCAAAAATTTGTCCTTCAAAGATCGAATGATTCAAGCATTAAAATAACAAAATTATGAAAAACTCATTGAACGAGAATTGTAGGTAATCAAAATATGATCATTTTCATATATTATATTAATGGTAAAAGTGAAGTTATATGGTTCAAAATTGTCCCGCAAATAGTATCGATTATGGACACACTTTGGTAAAACGTGTGCCCCGACCAATCTAAAAAAACTTGACCTAAAATTTTAAATGAAGGTAGTAGACATATAGTGGAACGCAGAATTTTTGGTCTCATGAAGTTTTGATGTCTAGAAGTTGAGTAAATGCTTTCGAAAGATGACTTACCTGCTGTGATTTTCGGCCAGCAAGGTAGGGTCAACTTGTGGGGCTGTGCACGGCCTGTAGGGGCTGTTCTTGGTGGTAGTTGGCCTTGTGAACATGGTGGAGGATCTTGGACATGTCGAGGATGAGGTGCCCGCCCTTGGATGGTCGACAATTGGCCGGGACAGCAGCGAGAAGAAGAGATGGCAGCAGCAGCAGTTTGGCAATGAAGGTGCTGGGTTTTAGGATTTGTGGAGAGGGTTTTTGGGTAGGTTTGTATGTTATATATATAGGGTTGCTTGGGGAGGTCGGTTATGGGATGTTCTAGTGCGGGTAGGGTTGAGTTTTGATGGGTTTTGGAGTCCATATACAAGTAGGATTGACACAAGAATAAACAAGTTTCCAAATACAGGAAATTGAATTTGTAGAGTTTCCATATTTTGTTTTGACACAAATAAATACTCAATAAATCTGAATTAAATATTTAGAAGGTCCTCTCTACATGGGGATGACCCTGACAAGTCCTCTACAAGTTGTTGGACAAGTTTAGGTTCGATAAAAATTACATGAATTGGAAATAGGCTCTAAAAGTACCCAATAAGGGATCATATGTGCCATTTGAATTTAAATAGCACATGAGACCTCGATTGAGTGGGACACCCTAGGCATGTGTGTAGTAGGCTCAAAAATAGTCAAAATTATATAATCGGTCGTTTTGGTTGGATCGATGTCGAGTCTGGAATTTCGGTTGGAAGTTACGACAAGTTTTACGTTAGATGACTTCTTGGCCTAAATTGACCCCGAAGTTGTGCGCAGCAAATAAAATACAAGAACACATATTTGAGTGGGACATGATAAACCAATTCAAGGATAAACTTGTTTAGGTCAAAACTCATGAACGAAGTTTCTAGAGTTTGGCATTTCTTGTGCTCCTAAAATCAAAGTTACGGAAGAGTACATTTTATGATCATGAATAAAATTAGGAAAATATATATTAATAACTATATTAAACAAAATAATAAAAATAAAAAAATAACTCTAAAAATATAGGAGGCTTACAATCTACCCACCTGAAAGAATTTAATCCTCGAAATTACACTAGCTCATCGTATAAGGAAACCAACCATATAAGATTTCTAGAGGATGCTAATACTAATGGGTTCTAAATTATCATAATCTTGGTTTACATATTCTAAGCATATCTTCTATCATTAAAATAATATAACACCCCTATATCAAACTTGCAGAATAGATGCGATATCGCATCGAGATAGTAATACATACTATGGCTTGGTTTATACTAAAGGACTCTATGTCACAACCTTGGTTCATAGGCTAACATAGCACAATAGCCCAACCCTTGAAACAAGAGAAGGGGTGAACCACGCACTATGACAATCCATGTCCCTAGGCTGCTAACAGAAACAAGAAATCAGCCTAAATTAGGCTTATGATCATCTAAAAACTCTCTAATACTCCTATCTATGGAATTCTACTCACCTTAGTTATTTACCTAGTCCAATCAAGTATGGATTCCTAACTTCTCCCCGGAAGAATCTTCCAAATTCTTAGTTAAGGGCGAAGTGGCTACTCTAGGCATGGCTACGAAACTAAAAGAAAATAACATAGCCTTAAAATCAATACGAGGTGCAACTAAAATAATACCTACTACAACTACTCACTTAGGCCCATTCTTTATTGCTGCCATAGCATAAGCTTGGCCCATTCTCTATTCTCTAGGTATTGGTAGCCTCGGAACTGTAGTCGCCTGAGCAGGTGGTCTCGATTCTGGTAGTACTGGTAGTGCTAGCCTCGGAGATAGATATTGTGGCCTGTCGCTCTGCTATGGACACTCTATGGCACAGTGCTGGTCAGATCCACATCGCAAGCATTATCCTAGTCTTCTCCGGCAATCTTCCTAGCTGTGTCCCTTCTTGCCACAATGATGATAAGTCGGAAGCTCCTTCATTTGGTACAAGGCGACCTTCTGCTAAAGATGTACCTCTAGCCGTCGGCTTGGTCTTACATGCTATCCTCAAATTTAAAACATGATATAAAAGAAATTAATCAAACATGATTTCTAAAGGACACTACTACTATTGGGATTCTAAGTTCACACAAAATGAGGTACCCTTAGTTCTAGGTTCATCCTAACTTATGTGATGACAACAACAAAAGTCAATGTCAAGAACGGTACAACTTCCTATATAGAATACAAAACTTAGGTATTACAGAATGAAATCAAAGCTTTCTAAGGAGTCCTAAGTACCGTCATGGTGCTATTGGTAGCAACTCTATAAGGAAAAATTATTACTAACTCAATATTATTCCTATATAGGCTAGGTCTTCAACAAAATAGAAGAAAAATAATACTTCTTCTGACTGTCAACAGGCTATACAATTCTCACAAGTACACCTAACATTTTGTACCTATCTTCTAGACAAGGGTCGAGGCTGAGCTGAACAGACGCACACACCCATTGGTCAATCTTCTAGTCATGGTGTTTTATAAATCGTTTCAAGGCTAGTCTTACCATATGTAGATATAGTTGTCTAGCCTAACTCAAACCTTCATACTCTATATAATACTTCTAGGTCACCTATCATGATATTAGCACTCAATAAAAATCCCTCTATAAAAATCCCTCTAGTACTTCTATTCAAGGTTATATCTTAGGCAAAGGGTAACATAGATTAGTCTACTAATCTTAGGGTCTCTCATTAGGGTCAAATCTTATAATGTACCATATTCTAACATCCATCTTAGGAGAATATCTATAAATTTTTACCCACCTTAGCTATTTACCTACTCCTATCAAGCATGGGTTCCTATATTCCCTAAGTAGAAATTTCTACCGCAGAAGAATGTTACTCCTACCTACTCGGTTCATCTAGTATAGGTGTCTATCTCTACCCTACTCGTCTGTGGACAATCACTCCCTATAATTTTCTATCCCTCTTACTTCTATCACGCAATATAAAAAAATAGTTCATCAAGCACAGATGTTCCGTTTTGCAAAACTAAAAAAGAGAAGAATTTGATACAAGGAGTTCGAGAGAGTTATGTTCGATTACAAACACGAAGTTCAAAGGCAATAGTAGATATCAAAAAAATTCAATAGCAGTTGTGGATTGAGATTCTAATACACTATCATATTACAAGCTCGTTCGAAACAATAATATAACTGAAATGATTTGATCAGGACCTGCATGGGCCACCACAAAAATATATCATGCCCCAGTTCCAAATATATAGGAATCCAGGACATGAGCATGCCAACGGTACGGCTAGAATAAGTATTCCCAATTTAATAGACTTATCGTAATCGTAGTACGCTGAATAGTATACTAACATATGCTAACTAACCTATATCTCATCCATGTCTCAATCCACAATAATGAACAAAATCAAGAACAAACAAATGTGTCATGGTCTGCAGTCCATCAATATATATATATATATATGTTTGGAATGGATCCGAAGAATAATAAAGGTTCAATCATCTAGGCTAAATGAGCAAGATATAACAGAAAAGAAAATAAAGTACGAAAAAATGATAAACTAATACTATAAGTAATACCTGAACCCTGCAGCCAAAATTATACCCTCCACCTGTCTATACTATAAGCACAACAACAACCTGAAAAGATCACCCGATCCATAAAGGGACTTAACAAGATATAACAACTAGCCATAATATGAATAGTAAAAGTAATATACATGAACATGAATATAACTGACAAGGTAAACTATATATCTAGGTGTAATGCACTTGAAGACTACTTTGGGATCGCATAGGTAGGTAAGGAGTGATATTAGCGTCAACTAATATCGCGAATATACTAGCAAACTCTCGTCCAAACTTGAGAATAGTCCGTAGACGATAGTGGAATATCCACTAGTTTAGTCTATAACTCGAAACACTGAGGCTGATGAGGATAGGGTAATCTTGTACGCCTACTAATAGTCTTCTCTGCCTAGGAGTAGTACAAGGTCATGTCCATGACTCGCACAACTCGTATCTCACATGCAAGTCGTCTAACTAACACAACTAGTCATATATAATCCGTCACACGAATCCTATATACCGTCCAAGTACAGGGTGCGTGCCAATACCAATGAAACTCTCACTCTAAGTGTCGTATCATGAGTCGTGTCCAAGTCATAGAAGTTATTGAGGAATAACTTCAACACGAGAAAGTTTATTACCATGCTAGGTCACCCACACACCCACTATCAGTCAATGATGGTATCATCGACTGCACCTGTCACACTTGGATACTCTCCTAACAAATCTAATCCTAGAACACAACAACACGTCCATGTATAGCAGAAAATAAAATAAGATCACAGTGGCACGGTGTCTTGCTTGAAATTGCCGCAAAGGAATATAGTACCGGTCCGACTTCAACCTCCGTAGACACAGTCTCACGAACTCATATAAATAATTATAATAACTAACACTAATAACCACACTAAAATGATTACTATCATCGATATATATATATATATATATATATATATATATATATATATATATATATATATATATATATATATATATATATATATATATATATATATATATATAAACATATGTAAAGGCATCGTCATTTTGTGCCTTCTGCCATTTTGTTTAGCGTCTGCCTCTTCTTTTGCCTCTTCTTTTGTCAGTATACGTGTATAGGCATCGGCATTTTGCGCCTTCTGGTATACTTGTAAAGGTTCGACCTTTTTAGCCTTAATGAATAAATTGGATAGTTCTTTAAAGTATATATATATATATATATATATTTAAAAAACAAAGAAAATATATATATATATATATATAGTACATATGTTTAACTATCTATATACTACTCACAACTAGTCATAATACATACTAGTCGAAATACTCTGCATAGGACTAATAAAATTCCACAAATTTTAAATATAAAATATTCAGTTTTAATTCTGAAATAAATCTCTATAATTTTAGAAATATATTTTATATGCTTATTATTGCAACAGAACTCATTTAGAAAATAATTCATGATCAAACTAACATCCCTATTGATAAATCAACAATATTTGAAATTATTTAACCATAAATAAACTAACTTTAATATTATGAAATAAATGGTAAAAATTATTTAAATTATCAAAAATCCATGATCATGAGTCGAGGGTCGATAATATGGAGCATTAGATGCACACAAAATTATTTGGGACTCACAAGATGGTAATGTTTATAGTTCGTTTTACAGCAAAAGTTTGTCCTTCAAAGATCGAATGATACAAGCATTAAATAGCAAAATTTTGAAAAAATCAATGAACAAAAATTGTACGTAATTTAAATACGGTCGTTTCATATATGATATCAATGGTAAAAGGGAAGTTATATGGTTCAAAACTGTCCCATAATGAACAGTGTCAATTGTGGACACACTTTGGTAAGACGTGTGTCCCAACCAATCTAAAAAAAAGTTTGACATAAAATTTTATATGAAGGTATTAGACACATTAGGGAACCAAATATTTTTGGTCCCATGAAGTTTTGCGTCTAGAAGTGGAGAAAATGCTTTCACAAGATGACTTACCTGCTGTGATTTTCGGCCAACAAGGTAGGGTCAACTTGTGGGGCTGTGTATGGCCTATAGGGGCTGTTCATGGTGATGTCCGACCTTGGAAAGGTGGTGGAGGATCTTGGACACATCGGAGATAAGGTGGAAGCCCTTGGATGGTCGGTAATTGGTCGGGATTGCAACGAGAAGAAGAGATGGCAGCAGCAGCAGTTCGGCAACGAAAGGGCTGGGTTTTAGGGTTTTTGGGTAGGTTTGTATGTTATATATATAGGTTTGCTTGGGGAGGTCGGTTATGGGATGTTCTAGTGCGGGTAGGGTTGAGTTTTGATAGGTTTTGGAGTCCATATACAAGTGGGATTGACACAAGAATAAACAAGTTTCCAAATATTGGAAATTGAATTTGTAGAGTTTCCCTATTTGGTTTTGATCCAAATAAATACTCCATAAATTTAAATTAAATATTTAGTACGGCCTTAATATATGGGGATGACTCTAACAAGTCCTCTACAAATTTTTAGACAAGTTTAGACTCGATAAAAATTACCCGAATTGAAAATAGGCTATAAAAGTTACATAAGGAGTCTTATGTCCCATTATTTAAATTGAACGTGGGGCCTCGATTGAGTAGGACACTCTAGGCATGTGTGTAGTAGGCTCAAACATATTCAAAATCATATAGTGGATCGTTTAGGTTGGATCGATGTCGAGACCGGAATTTAGGTTGGAAGTTATGACAAGTTTTACGGTAGATGACTTCTTGGCCTAAATTGACCCTGAAGTTGTGCGAAGCAAATAGAATACAAGAAGAAATATTTGAGTGGGACATGATATACCAATTCGAAGATAAACTTGTCTAGGTCAACTCATGAAGGAAGTTTCTAGAGTTTGGCATTTCTCGTGCTCCTAAATCAAAGCTATGGAAGAGTACATTTTATGATCATAAATAAAAATGAGAAAATATATATATTAACAACTATATTAAACAAAATAAAAAATAACTAAATACAAGGGGCTTACATAATATCTTCCTCAAAGTCATAATATCCTAATCATATTTAGTATTAATGGACCAGTTTATCTCGATAAAATAACCTCCATAGGTTGCTTTGTTTCCATTTGTACATCTCAAAATATGGATCATCGGGACATGAGTCTTATGAGGGCCACATTTACATATCATGTGACCCTAAATTTTAAAATAGTTAATGAGGATATACATACAAACACAAGCAGGAAATTAAAAATCAGCGAAAGTCTCATCCATAACGATATATAACTAAATCTTGCTTTGAGAGTGTTGAAGCTAAAAATCAAGGGGCACCACTCATTAAATTACGCCATCATCAAGTGGTGCTAGATCATTAGGTTGCGCCAGTCTCAGGTTGCACCAAAGCCAGGATGCGCGACGCTACGTGGTAAGCCTCCTCGAGAAGTTGTAACGACTATCATCATTACTGACAGCTCTGACAGCACGAAAATCGAAGAAAATCCATTCGAATCCCGTACAACGCGGCGCTCGAAAAGATTTTGTCAGCGTATAATTAATGCTGACAGCTGGCCCGTGCAAGTCATCAAGTGGCGCACGAATTAATCAATACAGTTTAGAAGACCCAGTCAGAGGCGCCAGTTGATGAGTTGTGCCCGCGCGCAACCTGGCTAGTTGGCGCCACTTGATCAAATTTTATATCCAGAAGCAGGATAACGTAGCACGCATACCAATAATCTCAAAGAACGTGTCTAGTACATTGTCCATGACCACGCGCATCTTACTCAAACGATGCCATGCGTCCGCAGCAGTTGAAGTAACCGCTCGCGCAACTGGACAAGAGGTACGCAACCTGAAGTGCACGCCACTCAGAATAACTACTTAATAGTTATTTCAAGAACTCTATAAATAGAGTTTCAAATCAGTCTCAAAGCATCATTAAGGATCATAATCTCCTGACAAAGTGTTGTTTTATTCTCCAGAGGCTTGTGTCTTCGATATCACACCGTCCAAGGGATAAAGTGATCGCTTCTGATCAGATTCCTATATTTGTACTTTCCCAGAAATCAATTATACTTTTGTACCCTTTTCTATGTTTGTAATAAAACTTTTATTTTTGCAAACAAAATGGCGACTCTGCTGGGGACGACTTTCTCCTCCGACGAAAAAGTGACAACTCAATGTGATACCGCGTCGATCGACAAGACGCAGAAGACTTTGGTCGTTCAAATCGACCAAACCGCCTACGAAGCAATGATCAGTGCTGGGGGTACTAGGCGCACCTCAATTGTTGCCAATAGCGAGGCACGTACTGTATGGACTCCTAAGCCCTCTACAGTACCAACCACTACTTCTACACAACCTGCGTATGCTGTCTCTGTTCAACCTGTGCCTACTGCCTCTTTGGCTCTAAACAAAGTGAAATGCCTTTTGGCTACTCCCTCCTCTTTACCAATTCTAAATTCTGAGAAGAACCTATTTAGTGAGAGTGCTAGACAGGACAAAGGAAAGCATCCTTTGGCCTTTTCTCAACTTGCGCAACCTGTGCCTGTGGCCTCTCAGCCACAAAAAAAAGGGAAACACTCTTTAGCTACTCCCTATCTTTCCTCAATTATGAACTTGGCAAAGAATACATCTATGCCTGCCTTGTCACAGAATAAAGGAAAGCGCCCTTTGGCCTTTCCTCATTCTTTCCCGGTTCTTGAATTGGCAAAAAATAACTCTGGTTGTGCCCTTGCGCCAATCAATGCAAAATCTCTTTTGGGCAGAAATCTTACACCTCTTGACAGAGACGGTCAGTTAATCATCACCATGGAGTGGTTATCAAATACTGTTGTTAGTCAGTTAAACGGTCTGTCTTCGACCGTCTTAACTATGCTCAGGTTCCTCAACCAATGAGAGTAGATGAAGATGAATTATTGTACGCTTCTGTCAATATGACGTCTCGAAACGCTGGTGGTGGAAAGCATCCAAGATGCAATGCATCCCGTAATTCCAGTCAATAGTACTTAGATTGGATTCGTGAGTACGACGAAGGAGTTTACCGACACACCAGATCAAGAAACCAATAAACAATCGATCAAAGGAATCTTCCTTCTGACCAAGATACAATCGGTCAAAAGAATCTTCCTAATTTCAGTCAAGATGCCTTCAGTTAAAGGGATCTCCCCATCACTCATCCTGGGGGTAGTTCCTTATTTGACTTTGATGCTGATAGTGAAAGTTCTGAACGGGCCATCTTTTCTACTAGCTCATCTTCAATAGCTAGAGAAATAATTGCTTATGTCGTCACAGAAGATCAAGATGCTTCCAGTTCTAACAGTCAATAGTAGAGAATTGCTGCTTTAGAGGCCAGTTTGAAGAGCATGGTTGAGATGATGGCAGGCATGCATGCTGTGATTATGGCACAACATACGGTTCCACCGGTTGTGAATCTGATTCCGACCCAAGAACCTGTAACGACATCTGCTCCAGTTAATATTGGTCTGGGGGTACAGTCTCCTCACAATGCTTCCATACCAGTGCAAGCTATTCTAAGTCAATCTGGTGCTGGATGTAGTACTTATCATGCAGTACCTCCTCCTAACACATCAAATTAGTCCACTGCTCCACAATCATCGGGAGATACTAATGAGGCCGTAAAACTTTTACGTACTCAATTTGAAGCCTTCAAGCAGAAAGATGGCTTACAGAAGCTTGGGATCAAGTAGCCTTATCTTATAGAATGGAAGGAAGTTCAATTTCCTTCCAAATACAAACCCCCTACTATTATGTTGTTTAATGGCAGCCCATCCCCAAGTCAGTACCTCAATCATTTTGAGGTAATGACTGATTAATTACAGCCAAACGATGCTCTACTCACTAGAGTGTTCGTTGGATGCTTAGCAGGTGCAGCTTACGACTGGTACCGTATTTTGCCAGATGGTTGTATAATCTCATTCTCCGGATTCAAACAAATATTTCTGGAATAAATTTATGAGGGAACAAACGACATGACTATGTCTGCCCTCATCAAAATTAAACAGCGATATAATGAAACGACCGAATGGTTCATTAAACGATTCCGCCGTGAGGCACTCAAAATGCCTCTCGGAACTCCAGATGCTTTAAGTATAGACACTTGCAAATCAAACCTGTTGCCTATAATCAGCATGTGGAATGGATCGACGTAGTTCCAGGATTGGCCTTCATTCATAGTGAATGCTAAAACAGCAGCAGAAAGTGCTGATAAGTTCAAACAATTAGGTATTCAGATGCCTAATCTTGACAGAGATGAACATGCTACATCAAATAGCGGTGGCCATCAGAACAACCGTAAGGGCAAGGAGACTTTGGCTATCAATGTCAAAGGCAAAGAAGTTTTAGCCGTCAATATAGGTCAATCAACACCTACTCCAACGGCACCACCACAGAGAGCACCACGTCCGAAAGAAGAATACTCTTTCGATGAAGATGATGTCATGAGCATCTTTGATTGGTTGATCAAGAGCAATAAACTTCAGCTGTCGGATGCTAAACAGCCAGAGGAAGTAGGTAAAACTGACCACCCTAAATATTGTGTTTACCACAGGTTTATTGGACATCCGACTTAAGCATGCTACGTGCTCAAAGGCAAGATCCAATAGATGGTCAATTCTGGTGCAGTCACTCTCCAATAACACGAAAAGACTATAACGGCTAGCGTCGTCCTCTACAGATTGGCGATTTTCCTGTTCAACTTGTACAGGACGGCATCGTCCCCATCCCGAGAACCACTTTGGAGATTGTTAATCTCCCACCTGCACGTACTGATGGTCTTGTTCCTCTGTCTACCGATAAAGGAGAAATCATGTGGATCCATCCGGATTTAGTGGCTGATTTTGAAGCACCTTCTTCATCCACAAAGTCAAAAAAGACGACCAAATACAAGTCATGTCATATGACTTCATTGGGTGAACATTGTCTTCCACCTTTAATTGATACCTTTATTTCAGTGGCAGATTCTTCTTCTTCTTCCTCTGAAAGAATACTGCCAAAGTCAGAGGACAAATATCAACCAGCTTTTTATCTGTATAGTCCACAATCCCGTGAACTAATGACAAAGATGGGATATGATCTACGGAAGGCCCCCGGCTTGAATCATGGAAAAGCATCCCCAATACCTCTTTCTCTATACCTTCCACACAATCAATCTCGTGTTGGCTTGGGTTTCTGGACAAATTCTTTATCCTGTCAAAAGAAACATTATAAAAACAAGCACCACACGAAGAATTGCAACATGCTGTCCTTCTAACCTGTATCTGAAGAATAAGCATTAACTAGTACCAGGTCTGGGAGACTTTACTTACGAAACTACTCAGAAGGTCAAGAGAACCCTACTCCAGCTCTGAAGGCTATCCCAGCACCTTCTTCCCCTGTTGTGAATGTTCCATCTGCTTCATCACCTTTAGTGGAACCGACTCCTCCCAATCTAACGGCGGCAGATAAGGGAAAACAGTCAATCCGTTTCGATAAAGTATTTAAAAAGACCCCACCTCTGGGACTCGAGAAGCTGTATAACTTTGATATATTAGCTCAACTGGATAATACCCCGACAAGTTTATCAATCTTTGAGCTCCTGCATCTCTCAAAGGAAACTCGAAAAACATTGAGTGAAGCTTTGATGCAAGCCGATACTTGTCTAACACTCCTCAAGAAGCCAGAGGAGGAGCTTGTAACCTGCTTTTATTGTCATAGTGTGATAGAGCTGATACCTAATATCACCTTTACACAAGATGATATGCTGCTGGAAGATAATCGTCATGATCGACCCCTCTATTTTACGGGATATGTCGATACCATAAAAGTTGATCGTATATTGATCGACCCTGGGTCTGTACTCAGCATCATGCCAAAGATATTACTGGATGCATTGAACATTCTCATGCATAATCTTTCTAGAACTATCACAATGATCCTGGGATTTAATTCTGGAAGAAGTGAACCCCTGGGAAAAATTCGCCTGAAAGTTCAAATAGGCAATCTTCGTACAAAGGTTACCTTCTACGTGATCAATAATTATGGCTCCTATAATGCTTTGTTGGGAAGTCCATTCCTGCATGAGCATAACATTGTACCATCTACTATCCACCAATGCTTCAAATATGTGGACGTCAATAGAGAAGTCCAGAAGGAAGTAGCTGATCTAAATCCTTTCAGAGGCATCGAAGCATATTGTACTGATTCTCGGATGTACAAGGAAGAGTTCATGAAGGTTGTACTGACGATGGATAGTGAGGAACATCAGAGAGACAACTCAGATGATGTTCTCATAATCCCAGTCAAAGGACGTACTACTCGTCCACCTTCTTCTCAGACACTGACTATCCATCTTTTCTCTCATAACAAGCAGCCTCCTGTTGGAAAGATGGAACAAAGGGAGCTCACCTCTTCTGAGCCACTTGTTATTGACCTTCGTCGTAACAAACCTCCTCCTTTTTTTTCTCCTCTTCTGATTATCAATCTGACTAAGCCTTCTGCTAAGGACAAGAATTTTGTTGTAAATGATGATGTACAAATCAATAAAATAATATCTCCTTTGCAGTATACTAATGTCTTTTATTATGCATGATGTTATTTAGAAATGCTAGATAATTTTGAACCACTTACAATAGGAGCAGTTAAACCTCTCCACAATGATGTACTACTTGAACCAGTATTAGATTCCTTTTTTAGTTCCTTCCAGGAAAAAGGATGAACTTCTAAATTTTTTTAGTAAAGGAACAGAACAGGAAACTACTCTCAATAGCGAAGACGAAAATGAAGATAATGGGAGACTCCAACTTCGTCGTTATAGCCAACAATCAAAAGATATTATTCAAAAGATGAGTTATAATTTTAAAGCCGGTCTCAATGACGGTAAAGAAAGGCAAACTCTCATTCGTATTTCTGCTCCAAAAAGAAAATCACTGCAATACTACAGCAAAATGGAGCATGGATTAGGCTATACCTCGCCAATTCCAACCCCAGAAGCTTCTGAATCTGACAAAGAAGAGCGATCTAACTCTTCTGATTCTGTTTTATGGGATTCTGACACCAGCATCGGACACGTCCATCGCGTGACACTATCTCCTAATATGGTGTCTGCTAAATTTTCAGAGAATGATGAGGATGATGTAGTTGAAGCTCCTGAAGTAGATCCTTGGGAACAAAGAATGGACACTCAATGGGAACTTTATTTCAAACAAAAAGAACCACCTACTGAAGATCAATTAATTCAGATCGATGTTGGAGAAGAGGGCTCGCCAAGACCTATCTTCATCAGTAAAAGTCTCCCAGAAGCAGACAAGCAAGAATTAATTCAGCTTATCCAGGAATACATTGACGTCTTCGCCTGGAGTTATGAGGATATGCCAGGACTAGATCCTCAGATTGCTACCCACAGGCTCAATATCTTGTCCAATGCAAGGCCGGTCAAACAACAACAACATCGATTCCGACCTGACATGATGGATGCCATAGAAACTGAAGTCAAGAAACATATCTTTTGTGGTTTATCAGAGAAGAACAACATCCTGACTGGGTGGCTAATGTCATCCCAGTTATGAAGAAAATTGGGAAGGTCCGAGTCTGTATTGACTTTAGAGATCTCAACGATGCTTGTCCCAAGGATGAGTTTCCTCTTTCGATCACTAATGTCATGATCGACAATACTTGCGGATTCGAACGAATGTATGGATAGATTTTCAGGATACAATCAAATCAAGATGCATCCAGAAGATGAGAAACATACAACTTTTTGCACTCCTCTCGGAGTCTACTATTACACTGTCATGCCGTTCGGAGGTTATGAGTACCATCTTCTGTGATCATTTGTGGAAGACTGTTGAATGCTATGTCGATATTGCTGTCAAAAGTTATCTAAAGGAAGACCACATCCAAGACTTGAGAACTATCTTCGATCTAATGCGCCAGCATCAACCCAAGATGAATCCCACCATGTCATTTCTGGGAGTCTCTAGTGGCAAATTTCTCGGATTCGTCGTTACCTCTAAAGGTATACACGTTGATCCTGAGAAGATCACATCCATTCAAGAGATGTGTCCTCCACACAACCTAAAAAAGCTACAAGGATTCCAGGGTCAGCTTGCTTATATCAGAAGATTTATTTTGAATCTGTCTGGACGTTGCAGATCATTCACTCAATTGATGAAGAAAGGTGTGTCTTTCATTTGGACTGAAGAATGCCAGCATGCATTTGAAGACGTAAAGTGGTACTTGATAAACCCACCAGTCTTAGTACCACCAATCTCAGGAATATCCTTCTTGATGTATGTTCGAGCAATAGATCATTCGTCAGGTGCATTACTAGCTTAGAAGAACAAAGAAGGTCATGAGCAAGCTATTTATTATCTCAACCGTACAATGATTGGGGCTGAACATCGATATACTGAGTAGAAAAAGAATGTTTAGCTTTGATGTTTGCTGTTCAAAAGATGAGACATTACATCACTGGCCAAACTATTCATGTTATTTCCAGAGTTAACCCTTTTCGGGTCTTAATGAAGAAACCCAGTACACTCAATTCTAAGCTTGTTACATGGGCCATATTATTAGCATAATATGATATGGTTTATGTTCCTCAAAAGTCTATTAAGGGTCAAGCCCTTGCTGACTTCCTAGCGGCTCATCCAATTCCTGAAACGTCTAAACTCTGTGACGAGATTCCTGACGAAACTTTGGAATCTAACATGATTTTAGAAGAAATACTTGCCTGGGGTCTATTCTTCGATGGAGCATCCAGAATCGGACCAAAAGGAGCCATTGTCACAGGAGTTGGAATTGTCCTCGTATCACTGGAAGGATTAGCTATTGAAAGAGCTTATTCCTTGGATGAGTCATGCTCCAACAATGTGGCCGAATACAATACCCTGCTTATTGGTCTCCAATTAGCTAAACAATTGGATATTGAATATCTTAAAGTGTATAGAGACTCTAAATTGATTGTCAATCAGGTAAGAGGAACATATGAGGTTCGACATCAAGATCTTGTCCCATATCATGAGGCAGCAGTCAGAATGGCTTCATCATTCAAAGGATTCTTCATTGAACATGTACGTCGAGCATGCAATATCGAAGCTGATGCATTGGCCAATCTTGTAGTAGTATTGGCAATTCCAGTCAGAAGACAGCAGATGATTGTTATTACTAATAGACAGTTATTTTGCATCGAAAATAATTCAAACATTGAGTTTAGCAATTCAACTGAAATCAACGTCAACAGCGAAGACTGGAGAGTTCATTTCATTGACTTCGTGGTACATGACATCTTACCCGAAGATCCTAAAGAAGCTATAACCATTCGTCGACGATCATTCCGATTCTATTATAATCATACCACCAAGACCCTTTATCGACGAACATTTGACGGTTTAATACTATGGTGTCTTGTGGGAGATAAAGCAAAACAAATACTATAGGAGGCTCACGATGGTATTTGTAGTGCACATCAGCCAGGTCCTAAACTGCAGGATAGTATTCAACGTATGGGTTACTACTGGCCCACTATGGTATCAGATGCCATCGAGTATGCAAGTAAGTGTCGAGCCTGTCAAATCCATGCAGACTTCATCCACCAGCCATCGAAATTTCTTCATCCGACTGTCGCATCATGGCCCTTTGAAGCTTGGGGCATGGATATTATTGGTCCTATCAATCTACTATTGTCTAGAGGACATCGATTTATATTAGCTATAACCGATTACTTTTCGAAGTGGGCCAAAATTATACCTTTGTCCGAAGTTAAGACCAGCAATGTCATAAACTTCATCAAACATCATGTGATATACAGATTTGGCATTCCTCGACGAATCATTCATGATAATGGACCACAATTCATCAGTCAGAAGTTTACTCGATTCTGTAATGACAACAGAATCGATAATGTCACTTCCACTGCCTATAATCTTGAAGCTAATGGTTTGGCTGAAGCATTCAATAATACTATCATCAAACTCCTCAAAAAGTTTGTTTCTACTAACAAACGCAATTGGAGTGAAAAGCTTGGAGAATGTTTAGGGTTTATCGCACTACTGTACGCAATCCTACTGGTTGTACACTTTCTCATTAATGTATGGGTGTGAAGCTGTTCTACCATTGGAAATTCAAATTCTCTTCCTGAGGATTGCAATTTCTAATGAACTCAAAACAGAAAACAACGATCGTCTTCGACTTCAAGAACTAGAAGTGCTTGACGAGAAAAGGCTGCTAGCTCAACAACAAATCGAGCTATACCAAGCCCGCATCTCAAAAGCTTTCAATCGTAAAGTCAAAGTACGAGCGTTTCAGAAAGGCGAACTAGTTCTTACTGTCATACGTCCTATGACTATTACACATAAGAACCAAGGCAAGTTCGAAGCGAAGTGGGAAGGTCCATATGTTGTAAGCAAGGTTTTCTCGAACGAAGCTTATCAACTAACCGGAATGGATGGCCGAGTCGCTATGATGCCTATTAATGGCAAATTTCTAAAGAAATACTATGTTTGAAGGATGTATACGATATCTTATGAATGTTGTATATATAAAAAAGGCATTAAATTATTGTATCTTATTCACTCTTCTGATAAACTTTTAAATCCTCAGCGGGGTATATCCACATCGTATCACTTGATCATAAACCCTATCTTTGAAATTCCAGCTGATTCAAAGATAATTAGAATAAATATTTGAATTCACGTTCACATTACCTCTGAATTCTACTATCTACGTCAGCGACCTGTCACGTCCACATTACCTATGATAAGGTCGTCTATTGAAATGATAATATTTTAAATATTACATTCTGTCACGTCCACATTACCTCTGTACAAAATAAATATTATTATTTTCTAAGGAGATACGTCACGTCCGGTACCTCTGAACATATTTCCTTCTTTTGATCTATTACTTATGTCTATCACAGGCATACAACAAGTAATGGAACCATAAAAAGATTATTAATTTTATTGATGATTCCAAATGTCAAGATTATATCATAAAAAAAAGACAACAAAAACAACTTCATTGAGGAGGTCGAGTACTGAGCTCCATGATCAATCTCTTCAAGTTTTCAGCTCTTTCTATCCTGGAATTGAGCACATGTTGTCTGGCTTGAGCTCTTCCAGACTCCGGATCAAAGGGTATCAGTGAGTCAGCTTGGCGCTGTAATTCAGCATGCTCGGCTTGGACAAATTCATCTTTTTGCCGCCTCAGTTCATCTAGTTGGCTCTCAGCAATTTGATGCAACTCTAGCGCTTCCTCTCCACGTCGCCGAGCTACTTTAAGTACTTCTTGGAGCCGGGTCAACTCAGTTTCTATCTCCCGAATGCGAGTTTGGCACTCAGAAGCTTCTTTCTCCTTCTCGATAGCTTCAGTCTTGTGCCGCTCAACAGAAGAAGCTGCTTCAACAATATGAATTTCCATTTCTGTAGTACGTTGTGAGAAGGCCACCACAGAAACTTCGAATTCAGTCTTTCATCTTACAGCCTCGTTAGCCATTGCCTCAAACTCAGCGTCTACAAGTTTTTGAATATGTCCTCTTATCAGATCTTTGTAAGATTTGATAGATTCCTCAAGCGCATCTAAGATATGCTCCAAATAGGTGGCTCTATCCATATCTTCGACCTTGCGAATGGCTGCAATTATACAAGAGGAAGGACCCCTTACCGATTCATAGGGATTATTTTTCTCCAGTACCCTCTGAACTAAAGGCCTCAAAGATGTGAAGAAAGCATTGGTATAGAAATCTATGGAGACTGTTCATCGCTAAGACGCCCGGAGTAGCTACCTCTGCTGGAATTTCTCCTCCTGCAATAGTTGGAGGAATAATAGACTGTGCACCAGGAGACCCGACTACAGGCATCATAGTCGAGCTTCCTTCTCCAGTATGGGTCCCCATATCTAGAGGAGCCAGTGTTGAGCTGAAGCTGAGAGCCGTTGAAGGAAATGGCATAATCGTCCCTACAGGACCTGTTACGGTCGAGATACATAGTCAGTGAATAGCAAAAAAAATCAGGGTGATTAAAAGTTAGAAATTTACCCGAACTTGGCAGTACATGTGGGGTATCGAAGGTGTAACCAAATCCGTACAGAGCTCGGCTTTGGTAGTTTCAGACACTACCGCCTGACTACTTCCAGCCTCAGAACTGCCTGATAGGAAACGGCTGCTTCCGGCCCCCGACTCTACTTGGTTAGCTGAAGCAATCACTTCTGCATCCTTGACCTCAAGAGTTTGATCGACAGGGGTCTAAGTCTCCGCAGCAATGTTGCTAGGATTTTTATCATTCCCAGCATCTTCAGGAGCCGTAGTCTGATCTTCGTTATTTTCAAACTCATCAGTTTTTGGGCTTGGAGGCCTCTTATCAACAACGAGGTGTTCTTTACCCTCAACAGTTATATGGCCTTCTTCAGCCGATATCAGTGGGACATCCAATGAAACTGGTTCTTCTTCAGCAGGACTTGCGAAATTATCTCTGATTGATGCATCGCCATAGTCATAATCCAGGAGGGCGTCTATCATTTCTCGATCTTCTTGAGAACGAGTAGAAGTTTGAGCGGTCGGAAGATCGACAACCCCAGCTTGAGATTCTATAGGAGGCAACTCCTCCTTGGGGAATGTAGCCTCTAGGACATCTGGAGTCGGGGATGACAGTGTTACTTCTGCTGCAGCCAGTACAGTTACGGAAATAGTTGTCCGCACAACTCAATATCCTGGGATTTTCTCGCTAGTAACTGAGACTGGAATATCAATTGTTGTAGTCTCTATAGATGACAAAAGAATAATATCAATATATATCATTCATATCTTAAATTATGCTTAAAAGTATAGAAATTACCTTTTGAGATAGCAGATCCTTCTGCTAGGGTAATGATATATCAAATTCCTTTGATCTAGAAGGGATGGAGGAAGCATCAATTGTTTGATGTTTTGCTCGAGTCACCAATAATTTTCTTCTGGCCTTCCGTAGCAGAGGTGCTACAGGTTCTTCTTCGACCTCATCAAGGTCGTCTTGCATCCTGGGCACTTCTTCTCGGGCGACTCCACTCTGTTTTGGAACCGAAGAAGGAGTTATCTCTCATTCCCTATGGGATTCCCCAGTATGCATCTGCCTCGACTGGGACCGAGTCGTCCTGGTAGTAGGCTGTTCACTAACGACCAAAGTGGTCTTCGTCTTTTTCTTCCCTGGAGCCTTAGGTGAAGAAGGAAGATCATCATTATGTAAAAAGGCAGATGAATCTCCAGTTTTCCTTTTCTTAAACCCCTAGGCAGGACACTTTTTCTTTTATACCTTTAATGATACGTCCAATGGATTATTTACTTCATCTAGGAAGCCTACAAGAGAAGCCTCCAGAGGTTCATCGGCAGGGTCTCGATCTTCTGCATCCTTGAACAATTGTGCAGTACGGACTCCAGCCTTTGATCGCTTATCACTGGCAAAGCTGTGGGCCAGATGAAATTTTTGGCAAAAGTGTTTGCCGAAGTATAGAAATTCGTGTATGTGTATAACATACGCGGACCCTGAGCAAGATTATTGGGCATGGAGAACATAGCTTTGGTGCCTCTGGCATTATAATATCTCCAAGCTCTAGCACCATCAATCAAGAAACCCTTGGCCCGAAGACAAGTAGTGGCATTCCCCACATGCAGCTGGTCATAGCCAAATTGCCGAGCGAATTTGCAAATACGGTTCCAGAAAATACTCTTTCTCAAATCGATATACTAGGTGAGATGGCCGGATTGTCTTTAACTATGCAAAATTAGCCGGAGACAGATGGAGAGATGTCATTTCTAAATTCATGAGTTATGGGGGAAGATTCTCATATCGTGGAGGAGAAGGGACACATTGAAATCTCCATCCAGTCTCCGGTTCAAAGCACTTCTGCATTCTGAAAGTGTGTTTATATTCCATCGAGCATTGGAATAACGCCTGATAAAGTTGCCTCCAACTTCACCCATATCAGGGTCCATCAAGCTGGGATGGTGTAGCAATAACCACCCAAACAAATAAGTATAAGGCATTTCGATGCGGGGAAAATCCAGCCGAGCAGCCTTATCGTGAAATATAGTGTCAACAAAAGAACGCAGTCCTACATTCAAGCGACAAGTCATCACTGAAAGAATGTCCATCTTGTGGCCAAATACTAGACGCAAAGCATCAAATAGTACGCATCGGTGAAATCTATCGACTGCACTGGCCCCGGGAACTACAAACTGTCGCAGCCACAAAGAAAGAAAACCTGCCAACTGGGCTTCTTTTGACATGGGTCTGTAACCCTGCCTGAGATAAATCTCAATAGTAGCACCAGCCTTAAATGGATGCCAGTCCACATCCAAGATGTTATCGGTATGCTTGGACTTTTCCATCAGTTTTTCTATGTCGCTACGGCTGAGCGGTTTGAAGAAGCAAGGATCGCAAGCCTGACTTTCGACTATCTTGTCTTCAAAGATATGGCCTAAAAATAAATACGGCAGCCACTTGGTTGTATAACAAGTCCCTGTGGAAGCGCTTTTGTAATAAAGGGAGCATATGTTATAATGGCACAGAAGCTCCTCAAATACAGCCATCTGAGGGTTCTCTGTCGACAGAATATCCAGTTCCTCATTAGTGGGCACATATTCTTCATATGGGTTGTTACCCATTGGAAGATGTGAGAAATATTTCATCTTATGCAGTGCAAAACCAATTTCCCCGTGAGGGATCATAAAGGTACCGGTTCTGTCGTTGTATCTTTCAATCAGAGCCAAGAACATATGAGCATTTGGGCAAAAGCCGTGAATAGTGGTCCAGATGGCCTCAGAAAGTTCTAGTTCGAGGAGTTTTTCCTTGAACTGATCCAGAATCCAAATCACTAAGCTGCTCCAACGTTTCATGTCAGGGTTCACTAGGCATGTCAAACACATGGCCTGTTCTGGGTATCTTCCTTCAGCTTTAGCAAATGCGTTCATAAAGATGGGTACCCTGACGGGAAGAAGCATCAATGAATCTTTCGGAGGTATACAGCTCGGCTTCAAATCCCTCAGATGGGAGCTGTACCTGTCTGAAGTACTGTAAAATAGGTCCTTGCTCTGCGAACCTAACTTATAACATATTTTTCCGACTCTGGCTTACAGAATCGAAGCCATGTCCCATACCATCCGTTGAGGGTGACTAAAGAATTCATATCGGGACAAGGACATGTGTCTTGACATCTCAGTGAGATACATAATTCTGTCCATACATTAATAAATCCTTTCTTCTTTCTTGGTCTTTGGCTGAGATGTCTTCTTGACTGCATCTGCAAACAAGAAGGCCGTTTTCTTATGAACCACATTGTCTACACTCTCCAAAGGTTCACCGTTCATCAGTCATAACAAAGTGTTACTTTCTTGAGTAGTGAGTATGGCCTTTCTGGATTCAGGTGCATCGTATTATAGATATGAGACATGAGATAAGTCTTCTTTATATTCTGGTACATTGAAAGCTGAAGCAAATTTCTCAGCATTAGGGTCTTCTCTAAGATCAACTATAAAAATAAGAAGAACAAACACAAGTTAGTCTCAAAAAGCGCCTGATTCTATAAAACAGAATACACAAAATCACAGGTTGCACGACAATCTGTGTTGCACAACAATCTGTATTGCACGACACATGTGTTGTGCGATACCTGTGTTGCGTGACATCTGTGTTGTGCACGACACCTGTGTTGAACGACACCTGGGTTGCGCAACATCTGTGTTGTGCAACATCTGTGTTGCGTGCGGCACCTGTGTTGTATGATACCTGCATTGTGCAACATCTGTGTTGCGCGTGGCCAGAAGTTACACCAAATTGACATGTGCAATCACACAAAATCAGAAGGCATAAGTTTGAAACTTGCGCAACACAGTTTGTAAAAACGAACAATGTGTGGACAGCAACCAAACCTTAAAAAGGGAAGGCGCAAGTTATGAAGCGCGCCTACTCTCTAAAAAATGGAGGCGCACGTTATGAAATTATGAAAACTAAGACCAAAACTCTAAAAAGGGTCCATCGATTCTGTCGATGATCGGTTCGTTCTCGAAAAGTCACCTTCCAGTGCCGGGTTAGTTGTCTCAATTCTCGAAGAGGGCGGTGCATATTGAGATACTCTCTTCGATGATGCACGCGACGAAGGCCCAACAATGGCCTTTCCCTTATCAGCAGCGGATCTCTTTGGCGCCATTAGAGGGTTGGAGAATCTCGAGAAGAATAAGGCAAAAAAGAGTTTTGAGGAGTTTAACTCTCAGTAAAAAATGAAAAGTTCTCTTTGAATGGCTATTTATAGCCTAAAGACTATTTCAGACTGTTGCGCAACTTGCGCTTAAAAAACGGAGTTGGTTAAACAAAGACAGGCGCTACCCGTGTCAAAATTTTCTAAATTCAAAGTATTTTAAACTTTTAAAAATTTTCAAACTTTGAAAACTTTGAAGGGGGTCTTGTAGAAGCTAAAAATCAAGGGGCGTCACTCATTAAAGTGTGCTATCATCAAGTGGCGCCAGATCATTAGGTTGGGCCAGTCTTAGGTTGTGCCAAAGCCATGGTACGCGGTGCCTCGTGGAAAGCGTCCTCGAAAAGCTGTAACGGCTATCATCATTGCTGACAGCTCTGATAGCACAAAAATCAAAGAAAATCTATTCGAATCTCGCACAATGCGACGCTCGAGAAGATTTTGTCAGCTTATACTTAATATTGGCAGCTGGCCCGCGCAAGTCATCAAGTGGCACACGAATTAATCAATACAGTACAGAAGACCCAGTCAGAGGTGCCATTTGTTGAGTTGCGCCCGCGTGCAACCTGGCTAGTTGGCACCACTTGATCAAAATTTATGTCCAGAAGCAGGATAACGTGGCGTGCATGCCACTAATCTCAAAGAACGTGTCCACTACACTGCCCACGACCACACGCATCTCACTCAAATGATGCCACGCGTCCCCAGCAGTTGAAGTAACTGCTCGTGCAACTGGATAAGAGGCGCGCAACCTAAAGTGCGCGCCACTCAGAATAACTACTTAACAGTTATTTCGAGAACTCTATAAATAGAGTTTCAAATCAGTCTCAAAGCATCACTAAGGATCATAATCTCCTGACAAAGTGCTGTTGCATTCTCCCGAGGCTTGTGTTTTCGATATCACATCATCCAAGGGATAAAGTGATCGTCTTCTGATCAGATTCCTACAGTTGTACTTTCCCAAAAATCAATTGTACTATTGTACTCTTTTCTAAGTTTGTAATTAAACTTTTGTTTTTGCAAAGAGAGAGATGGAGTGGACAATGTGTCACGACCCGCACCCGGATATACGGGTACGAATACGTGGGCCACGCCCAGCCTACGCCGTGGTATCGGCGGTAGAACGCTGTCAAGTGCATTATACTAACTACAACATCTAAGAATCCATAACTAGAAATGTACTCATGTCACATCACGAAACTAAGGAAAATAAGACAAGAAATAATAGCAATATCACTAGAACAACTAGAATCTACAATGATCATAAGACATGAAGATAATGAAGGAACAACAAGACTAACTAAGGAATAACTACCAGGCAACTCACATAGAGGAACAGTGTGAACCACCTCAGCTAGAATCATCCTGTAGTCCAACAAATGTGGCACAACTACTCCTAAAATTTTGTCAACATATCCAGTCAGGATGGAACGAGCACAAACCTCCATAACAGTTCTAGTTAGACGATATTGAAAATGTAGCAGTAAATAGAGAGAATCTACGAGATAAATAATGTGTACATGAATCATGGTAAGGCATATCAAGACTGTAATCTGAATGTAAGAACAGGGAAAAAATAGTATAAATCATGTACAAGAATCTGGAACTATATCTATGTGAGTTTAGTATTAGTTTCAACATGTGATCGGCTTAGAACTTGATACAATGTTTGGCCTGGCTAATCATACGTGAGTGTATGATTAACACTATACAATGATGATACAATAATATCTGTGGGGTATTGATCACATCTCTACGCTAACACCCCCATCCCTGACCAATATAGTGGATCCAGTCATGACACGTCATGATACATATTCTCTGAGAGGGTAGCTAGCCTTCGCAGGAATCGTATCTATACAATGAACAATAAACAATGTAGACTTGTCCAGTGTATACCATATATAAGAGGAATAACATCTTATGACGGGATCCAGACAAATATCAATCCGTGTGAACAATGTGTCAAGAGAACAAGGATAATCTGCACTAAATACTAGAAACAAGACGATATCATAAAACAGAAATATTATCAGAGAATGTACTCGCCTGTACTGTGATGGATAAGTCGACTGAGTCCAAGAACAGTGCCTCGAGGACCTATAGGTGGAATACTGTATCAATATAAGGGTTTGGAAGTAAAATCAAGTCATACTAAGTCAAACTGGGTTAAGGCAAGTCAAAGCAAGTCAACTAGATCAATCTAAGTCAATGGTCGACTTACAGTTGACTTTTGGTCAACTGGTCAACTCTGGTCAACTCTAGGTCAAACTTGACTAACGTTGACTGACAGTTGACTTTGGGTCAACTGGTCAACTTCGGTCAAGTTCTAGTCAATCTTAGGCTACGGTTGACTTCCGGTTGACTTTTGGTCAAAATAGTCAACTGTGGTCAACCAGGGTCAAAACTAGTCTAACCTAGGTCAAATGTTGACTCTACTTCAACGTTCAGTCAAAGTAGTCAACCATGGTCAAACAGGGTCAAAGCTAGTCTCTACAACCATCTACAGGGTCAATACATTCAATTCCAGTGGTTGTGAAATCACTGGAATCGATGGATCTCAAAATACCACAAAGGAGAAGGATTATAATAATAGGGTAAAAACTTACAGATGTTGTCGGATGATAAAATAAATATCACCAACGTGTCCAGAATGGTCAAATCAGCTAGGATAGCCTGTCCAAAAGTCCAATTTGGATACAGGGGCAAAACGGTAATTTTGGGCCAAAATGATGTCCACCGTTGGACACACTTTGCACCGAAAAACGTGCCGAAATAAAAGTGCACAAAACCTAACAAATTATATGTCCACAAATCCAGAATGACGATACGAACCCAACGGTATATCCAGAATTGGATTCCGTTGACCCGATCTCAAATTGGTCCGTTGACCCGGACATTGGAAACCGATTTGCACGGAAAAGCGTGTCGGAGCTAATGTCCCCAAAACTCAGCAAATTATATGTCAATGAGTCCAGAATGACGATACGAACTCAACGGTATATCCAAAATTGGATTCCGATGAGCCGACGTCAAAAAGTCCCGTTGACTCAGAAAGTGGGACCCGCTTTGCACCGAAATGCGTGCCCGGGTCCACGTTCTCCAAATCAAGCAAAATTTATATGAAAACATGCCAGAACGACGCCACGAGTCTACTGGTGGTGTCAAAAATTGAATCCGGAGTCCCGGGTTCAAAAATAGAATTTTACAAGTGCAACACTAAGAATTCGAACGGCCAACTTTGGCGTCGAATTCGACCGACCTAACAAGCTCAAACTGAAATGAAATCTAAAGGATGCAAGAAGAGGGTTATACCAGCTGTGCACCGAAACTGACGGCGCGCAAAACGGAGCTGCGACGGCGAAGATACGAACCCGCGAAGTTGGCGTCGCAAAACTGTCCAAAAACAGTACAAATTAAAACGTCAGCTTGGTGGCCGGTTTTGATGTATCAAACGACGAAATTAACGGTTCAAATTTGAGAGGGATGAAGGGGTATATACCGAGATTGTGACGGAGCAAAGAGTTCGCCGATCCAACGGTCGGATTGTCCGAAAAACCGGCGCGAAGTTGCTGCTCCGAGACGCGAATTCTGGACTTCTTTTCGAGCGCGTGCCGACGGGAACCCGTGCCAAACGCACGAATCGGGCGTTTCTCACGCCGGGGAAGAGGAGGACGGCGAAGGGGAGCTCACCCAGGGGTGCGCCCGACCCGCACGCGGCCGTGGAGGGGCTCGTCGGCGCCGGCGACGGCCGGAGCGGCGCGCGGCTGCTGCTCGCACCCTCCGCAGCTGCTGTCGCTGCTGCAGCTAGCTGCTGCTGCTGGTGCGGCGCTGCTCGCTGCTGCTGCTGCTACGCACGGTGGCGCGCGGCGTGGCGGCGACGGCGGTGGGCTTGGCCGGAGCACGGCGCAGTCCCGGCGAGGGTGGTGTTGTGGATGATGATGATAATGGGTGGTGGTGTGGTGGCTATGAATGAAGAAGAAGAAGAAGTAGTGAGAAGGAGAGAGAGATGATGATGATGATGAAGAAGAGGAAAAAATGGGGGCTGCTCTTGTGTACAGCAGTAGGGGGGGTGTTCGTGTGCTGGGAAGAGGGGGAGAGTGATGAGAGGGAATGGGTGAGAGAGAGAGAGTGAAGTTATATATAATATATATATGTGTGTATATATATTATATAAGGGGAGAGAGAGAGATATTTAGAGAGAGGGGGGAGTGGGCTGGTCGGCTACACGTGGGGAGAGGGGTGAGGTGGTGAGGTGTTTCAAATGGGAGTGAGAGAGAGATGGGTATGATATTTGTTTGGGAGAGAGAGAGATGAGATTGGTTTACTTCATGAAGAAGAAAAGAGAGAGGGGGTGTTCGGCTGAGTGTGGGGTGAGGGGGGTTTCTCTTTGTGTGGGAAGTGTACATGAGTGAGAGGAGAGATGTAACACATGTATACATGTAGGTATATATACATAGAGAGAGAAAGAGATAATAATATAAAATAAAAGAATTATATTTTCGAGTAGGCAAAAATAGGAGAACACTAGTGGGGTGTATGGGCAGTCATGGTAGGGTCCATGCCAAACTGGGTCGGACGTTGGGCCAAGTTGGACAAGGTCGAGGCCAAGATTTAAATAAATTAATAATTTCAAACCAATTAAAATCATGGATGAAATAGGAGCACAAGGGAGATCAAAATTGTGGCACGCAAGTGTCACGTGCATAATAAGCTCAAAACAGGCCAGGGCCATATTTTGGGTCGACTGGATTGGACCGATGTAGGGCCCGAAAATTAAGTTGGAAATCAAATCAGGTTTTACGGGAGATAATTAATTGGCCTAAATTGAACCGAAAGTTGTGCGAAGGAAATGGAGCACAAAATGGAGTGTCTGAGTGGGACACGAAGGTCGGGGGTGAAGAGCGTCTCGAGTAGATCAGGCATGACAAGTTGGTTTCGAGAGAATGACTAGTCTGGTGCTCCTAAATTAAAAGCCACGGTAACGTGCTTATGGGGATCAAGAAAAAGAGTGGGAAATCAATTAATAATTTAAATGGTCTAAATTGACCCGAACTTGCGCGAAGCAAAAAGAGCACAAGGGAACAAGTTCGAGTGGGACACAAATTATCAATATGAAGTTAATCTCGTCTACTACAAACTCCAAGAAGGAGATTTCCAGAGACTGGCATCCCTGACGCTCTAGAATTCCAAGTCACGGTAAAGAGCATTAAATCAAATAATAATCAAATAATAATATTTATTCAAAATCATTGATTTATAAAATTGAAAAAAATAAGCCCTAAATTCAGGGGCTTACAATCCTACCCACCTTATAAAAATTTCGTCCTCGAAATTAAAGGTTGGTAGTGGGGTTAAAACATGATAGAAGATTTAGGCAATAATTTAGGCACGATCCAAGAATGACGAGTTTGCACGATCAAGATAATCGATTTAAAATTGTTCAGGCACGATGAGGGATTTGGCACGATAGAATCATGATACAAACAAAATCATATGTGCATGATTTCAAAATAAGTCAAGTCATTGGGGCACGATTTTAGAGACGATTAGGAGAATTGAAGATATAATGAAGTTCAAGTACGGGGTGATTTGTGTAATCAAGACATAGCTAAACAAGGCAAAGGAAATGACGGTAAGATGAGAAAATCATCATGCGATGGGAGAGAAAATAATGATAAACAAGAAATAATGGTAGGAATTATCTTGCTCAATTGGTAAAAGAAGTGAATCAACTTAAGATATGACCTGATAACCATACACGTCTATCCAAAATCATGTTGCCAGAATTTACGCCACGCCAGTAAACATAGCTACAATAAACGATAGAGTCCATAACCAAGGTATACACCCTATAATCATGTCATCTAGATTCCTTACCACGCCAACCGGTATGGCTGCAAGAGAATCTAAATTCCATAACTAGGATGGTATATCCAAAATCAGGCTCCATGTCCCGGTCAGGCTAGCTAATATGACTGCGATAAATTCCAAACTCCATAAGTAAAGTAGACATTTATCGTTTCCATCGTCTTCATCCAAAGTATGTTTATCAGGATATCTTATCTCAATTCTTAAAGAATTATCCAAAACAAAATCAAAGGTTAACAACGAATATTAAGATTTAAAACTCAACAACAAGTCAAGGGTAAGTTAATAGAAACAACGGAAACAACTTCCGAGATAGGGTTCAGAGGAAAATCTCAGGAAAAGTCCCGAGGGTACTACCTAGGTCAAGATAGAAAATGGTGGAATATAATCTAAAACAAACCTCGACCATGATACGAGGTTGGTAAATCATATTCTCTCCCCAACCTAGAGGATATACAAGTCCAACTTATACCTTCCTCTGGGGTCCACAAACTCATCCCAAGAAGGAATAAAGCTTGATACGGACAGATATTTCAGAAATCATGACGAATGGAAACAAGTGGGAAAAGATTTGAAAGCCTTCGAAATAAGATTCCCAGGGGTCATCCCTGGAATCTACCAAGAGTTCCTAATACGTGACTGAGTACCAAATCCTAAAATATTACATGACTCAACCTTAATCCTAGGGCAGGCTCGCAGTAGTACAGATAAACCCAAGTACTACCACGACTTCGCATTAACTGCAAAGACTGACCTGCATGGGCCACCACTAAAAACGTGTCACGACCCGCACCCGGATATACGGGTACGAATACGTGGGCCACGCCCAGCCTACGCCGCGGTATCGGCGGTAGAACGCTGTCAAGTGCATTATACTAACTACAACATCTAAGAATCCATAACTAGAAATGTACTCATGTCACATCACGAAACTAAGGAAGATAAGACAAGAAATAATAACAATATCACTAGAACAACTAGAATCTACAATGATCATAAGGCATGAAGATAATGAAGGAACAACAAGACTAACTAAGGAATAACTACCAGGCAACTCACATAGAGGAACAGTGTGAACCACCTCAGCTAGAATCATCCTGTAGTCCAACAAATGTGGCACAACTACTCCTAAAATTTTGTTAACATATCCAGTCAGGATGGAACGAGCACAAACCTCCATAACAGTTCTAGTTAGACGATATTGAAAATGTAGCAGTAAATAGAGAGAATCTACGAGATAAATAATGTGTACATGAATCATGGTAAGGCATATCAAGACTGTAATCTGAATGTAAGAACAGGGAAAAAATAGTATAAATCATGTACAAGAATCTGGAACTATATCTATGTGAGTTTAGTATTAGTTTCAACATGTGATCGGCTTAGAACTTGATACAATGTTTGGCCTGGCTAATCATACGTGAGTGTATGATTAACACTATACAATGATGATACAATAATATCTGTGGGGTATTGATCACATCTCTACGCTAACACCCCCATCCCTGACCAATATAGTGGATCCAGTCATGACACGTCATGATACATATTCTCTGAGAGGGTAGCTAGCCTTCGCAGGAATCGTATCTATACAATGAACAATAAACAATGTAGACTTGTCCAGTGTATACCATATATAAGAGGAATAACATCTTATGACGGGATCCAGACAAATATCAATCCGTGTGAACAATGTGTCAAGAGAACAAGGATAATCTGCACTAAATACTAGAAACAAGACGATATCATAAAACAGAAATATTATCAGAGAATGTACTCGCCTGTACTGTGATGGATAAGTCGACTGAGTCCAAGAACAGTGCCTCGAGGACCTATAGGTGGAATACTGTATCAATATAAGGGTTTGGAAGTAAAATCAAGTCATACTAAGTCAAACTGGGTTAAGGCAAGTCAAAGCAAGTCAACTAGATCAATCTAAGTCAATGGTCGACTTACAGTTGACTTTTGGTCAACTGGTCAACTCTGGTCAACTCTAGGTCAAACTTGACTAACGTTGACTAACAGTTGACTTTGGGTCAACTGGTCAACTTCGGTCAAGTTCTGGTCAATCTTAGGCTATGGTTGACTTCCGGTTGACTTTTGGTCAAAATAGTCAACTGTGGTCAACTAGGGTCAAAACTAGTCTAACCTAGGTCAAATGTTGACTCTACTTCAACGTTCAGTCAAAGTAGTCAACCATGGTCAAACAGGGTCAAAGCTAGTCTCTACAACCATCTACAGGGTCAATACATTCAATTCCAGTGGTTGTGAAATCACTGGAATCGATGGATCTCAAAATACCACAAAGGAGAAGGATTATAATAATAGGGTAAAAACTTACAGATGTTGTCGGATGATAAAATAAATATCACCAACGTGTCCAGAATGGTCAAATCAGCTAGGATAGCCTGTCCAAAAGTCCAATTTGGATGCAGGGGCAAAACGGTAATTTCGGGCCAAAATGATGTCCACCATTGGACACACTTTGCACCGAAAAACGTGCCGAAATAAAAGTGCACAAAACCTAACAAATTATATGTCCACGAATCCAGAATGACGATTCGAACCCAACGGTATATCCAGAATTGGATTCCGTTGACCCGATCTCAAATTGGTCCGTTGACCCGGACATTGGAAACCGATTTGCACGGAAAAACGTGTCGGAGCTAATGTCCCCAAAACTCAGCAAATTATATGTCAACGAGTCCAGAATGACGATACGAACTCAACGGTATATCCAAAATTGGATTCCGATGAGCCGACGTCAAAAAGTCCCGTTGACTCAAAAAGTGGGACCCGCTTTGCACCGAAATGCGTACCCGGGTCCACGTTCTCCAAATCAAGCAAACTTTATATGAAAACATGCCAGAACGACGCCACGAGTCTACTGGTGGTGTCAGAAATTGAATCCGGAGTCCCGGGTTTAAAAATAGAATTTTACAAGTGCAACACTAAGAATTCGAACGGCCAACTTTGGCGTCGAATTCGACCGACCTAACAAGCTCAAACTGAAATGAAATCTAAAGGATGCAAGAAGAGGGTTATACCAGCTGTGTACCAGAACTGACGGCGCGCAAAACGGAGCTGCGACGACGAAGATACGAACCCGCGAAGTTGGCATCGCAAAACTGTCCAAAAACAGTACAAATTAAAATGTCAGCTTGGTGGCCGGTTTTGATGTATCAAACGACGAAATTAACGGTTCAAATTTGAGAGGAATGAAGGGGTATATACCGAGATTGTGACGGAGCAAAGAGTTCGCCGATCCAACGGTCGGATTGTCCGAAAAAATGGCGCGAAGTTGCTGCTCCGAGACGCGAATTCTGGACTTCTTTTCGAGCGCGTGCCGACGGGAACCCGTGCCAAACGCACGAATCGGGCGTTTCTCACGCCGGGGAAGAGGAGGACGGCGAAGGGAAGCTCGCCCAGGGGTGCGCCCGACCCGCACGCGGCCGTGGAGGGGCTCGCCGGCGCCGGCGACGGCCGGAGCGGCGCGCGGCTGCTGCTCGCACCCTCCGCAGCTGCTGTCGCTGCTGCAGCTAGCTGCTGCTGCTGGTGCGGCGCTGCTCGCTGCTGCTGCTGCTACGCACGGTGGCGCGCGGCGTGGCGGCGACGGCGGTGGGCTTGGCCGGAGCACGGCGCAGTCCCGGCGAGGGTGGTATTGTGGATGATGATGATAATGGGTGGTGGTGTGGTGGCTATGAATGAAGAAGAAGAAGTAGTAGTGAGAAGGAGAGAGAGATGATGATGATGATGAAGAAGAGGAAAAAATGGGGGCTGCTCTTGTGTACAGCAGTAGGGGGGGTGTTCGTGTGCTGGGAAGAGGGGGAGAGTGATGAGAGGGAATGGGTGAGAGAGAGAGAGTGAAGTTATATATAATATATATATGTGTGTATATATATTATATAAGGGGAGAGAGAGAGATATTTAGAGAGAGGGAGGAGTGGGCTGGTCGGCTACACGTGGGGAGAGGGGTGAGGTGGTGAGGTGTTTCAAATGGGAGTGAGAGAGAGATGGGTATGATATTTGTTTGGGAGAGAGAGAGATGAGATTGGTTTACTTCATGAAGAAGAAAAGAGAGAGGGGGTGTTCGGCTGAGTGTGGGGTGAGGGGGGTTTCTCTTTGTGTGGGAAGTGTACATGAGTGAGAGGAGAGATGTAACACATGTATACATGTAGGTATATATACATAGAGAGAAAGAGATAGTAATATAAAATAAAAGAATTATATTTTCGAGTAGGCAAAAATAGGAGAACACTAGTGGGGTGTATGGGCAGTCATGGTAGGGTCCATGCCAAACTGGGTCGGACGTTGGGCCAAGTTGGACAAGGTCGAGGCCAAGATTTAAATAAATTAATAATTTCAAACCAATTAAAATCATGGATGAAATAGGAGCACAAGGGAGATCAAAATTGTGGCACGCAAGTGTCACGTGCATAATAAGCTCAAAACAGGCCAGGGCCATATTTTGGGTCGACTGGATTGGACCGATGTAGGGCCCGAAAATTAAGTTGGAAATCAAATCAGGTTTTACGGCAGATAATTAATTGGCCTAAATTGAACCGAAAGTTGTGCGAAGGAAATGGAGCACAAAATAGAGTGTCTGAGTGGGACACGAAGGTCGGGGGTGAAGAGCGTCTCGAGTAGATCAGGCATGACAAGTTGGTTTCGAGAGAATGACTAGTCTGGTGCTCCTAAATTAAAAGCCACGGTAACGTGCTTATGGGGATCAAGAAAAAGAGTGGGAAATCAATTAATAATTTAAATGGTCTAAATTGACCCGAACTTGCGCGAAGCAAAAAGAGCACAAGGGAACAAGTTCGAGTGGGACACAAATTATCAATATGAAGTTAATCTCGTCTACTACAAACTCCAAGAAGGAGATTTCCAGAGACTGGCATCCCTGACGCTCTAGAATTCCAAGTCACGGTAAAGAGCATTAAATCAAATAATAATCAAATAATAATATTTATTCAAAATCATTGATTTATAAAATTGAAAAAAATAAGCCCTAAATTCAGGGGCTTACACAATGGTCTATAAGCAAGATCCTAGCCAAAAGACTTTTGAACAAAGTAGAATAGGCTAAATCTTATGAACATGGAAGAGTCGAAAGAGAAATAGAAGCTTGTATATACTAACCAGTAGTGTTTATGCATGATAAATTTGTCACAGTGAGCTAGGTTACCAATGTGATGAGGTTACATGTCGAGATATTGAAGGAGCCTATTAAAAAAGACGTTGATCTAAGGATGTGAACATTTTATTCCATGGGAGTGTCTCGGTATTCTATTGGAGTGTCTTCGGTAGGTAACGTTTCTCCTGAGATATTTAAGTTATACTTTTAGTAAGAGAGAAATAATGCATCTTTCTAATGAGTAACTTGAACACCAAGGAACTATCGAAGACTTGAAATATGATCTTTCACTTTGTAGATTCTGATTTTGTAAAGCTAGGGTTATAGTATTGTATGGGGTAAATAGAGAAATATCGATCCATGGTATAGAATATGTCGTGGGACAAATAATGACATAGTGAGCCTATTTGTATTGTGGACAAGCTTAATACATAAGCACATCTGGCTTGAGTAGAGACTATTTCTCGTGCTAAATGCATATTTGAATATAGATCTTGAATATTTATTATCATAAAACGTATCTAAGAAGTTTGTGTAAGCTAAATTGGATATACTAATGTATTATGGTTGTTTTCAAATAAGAAAAGCCCTATTGGAGTCCAGTTTTCGATGGGTTCCAACGGCTAGGATTTGCTCCACTATTTAGTAATATTATGAAAGAATATTTAAATTAGATGGTCTAATATTTAGTACTATTGTGTGACACAATTTAAGGTTATTTTAACCGTAATTTAAAAGAGAACGAGGCTAATAAGGAAATTTTGGTAGTTGAAGAACTTTGAAGCTAAAGGAATCTTAAGAAAAAAGAAGAAGAGATCTCCTTAAAGATAATGTAAGGGAGAGTTTTTTTGTGATACAATATTTGTTTGCGTAAACTCTTGTAAGGTTCATGTTTGATGTGATGAAGTATTATTCCCTTGTACCGTGAATGTAGGATTATTTTAGTCGAACCACGTATATTTTGTGTTTTATCCTTTTTTTTATTTTCATTTAGTATTTTATCGTTATTCATCATCATAAGGTCCACCCTTCTGCTCCGCAGTTTAAGAATTAGTATGAAAAGGTAAGAAAATTGAAGGGGTTTCAGTTTCAACAATTTGGATCAACGGTAGGTAACAATATTAGTCCACTCCCTATCTTCTTAGATCTTGATTCGTGAGATCATTGGTTCATAAGAATTCTTGGGAGAGTTCTTTAAGGATTTTAGGATGACGAGAAACAAGGTTAATAGCTCCAAGTTCATAATGGTAAAGTTTAACAGTAAAGGTATTGTTGTGGAAGAGAATGATTAATGTAATCTTTGTGAAAAAAAGTGTTGTATAAGTCCATAGACAATAAGGAAAGAAAACCTATTGAAACAAAGGAGGATGCATGGATGAAAAGACAAAGTGTATGCTAGAGAGATTTGTCTGGGTGATGATATAATCTACAATGTTATATATGTTAGAGACTATTGTGACGAGTTTATAGAAGAAGCTAGAAAGCTTGTATATGACAAAGTCGTTGTCAAGAAAGTTATAACTTAAAAAAAAAAAAAAGCTATACAGTCTCTGAATGAAGGAAGTAACCCCGATTCTATACCATCTTAACAGCTTCAATAGGGTCGTCAATGAACTTTGGTTTCTTGACATGAATTTAAAGGAGGACCAAGCTCTATTGATCATATCTTAGATTTCTCAGTCGTATGACCATTTAGTGATGAAGATCCTTTATAGGAGACTCTTGAGATGAAGGATGTTACAACAACACTTATCAATAATGAGACCATGAGAAGGCCAAACCCAACAAAGGAGTCATTAGGGATTGTTGTCAATGAAAATAGAATATCGAAGAATCGAGACGGGGGCAAAAGAAATAGAAGGAAATTCAAACCATCATGGTAGGATGGTGTTTCATGTTTTTTCTATAACCAGTCAGGACACATGAAGAACGATATCCAAAGTACACGTAGTGGTCGGAAAAGGAGGCAAAAGGTGAAACTACAAGTCATTCATGTAAAGTCAGTATCATGTGCTTACAGTATATAGCAAGAAGGATAAAGCTTGGATTCTTGACTCTAAATTTTCATATAAGATGTGTCTTATTTGTAGAAAAAGAAGACAATTTTGTTCTCATTACTGTAAAAGAATGAATCCAAAGTGCACAGAATTCGACGAATCCAAAGTGCACAGAATTTGACGATATTAGCAATTTCAACGAGCTTGGCAGTTTTAGTGAGGTTGGCTCTCTGTATAAACGTTTCAGCGAGCTTTTTCATTCCTATACAGAAAGAGACTTTTGATGCGACATGGCAATTTTCTTTAAATAGCAGTTAAGAGAAACATGGTCCTGTGGCTTTCATTTAATGCTACCATAAATACAAAGGCTATGTGACCTGTCATTCGTTGGGCAATCAAAAGTCTGATGGGTCGCGTACGCAGATGCCTCAATTGTTGTGGCATTTCATGTCAGTCGAATAGAATCTTGTTAGAGCATATGATGTTTTTAATAGAAATATGTGTTTTGACAGTTGGTTAGTGGCCACGTGGCCCTTTCGATGAAGGAGTGATTTTGACGAAGTAAGCACCTTTTATGCATGACTAATTATAAAGGCACTGGCCTTTTTTATCAGGACTAGTCCGGATTGAAACTAGTCCAAATTTTTTTGTGTTTTATTCAGGACAGTTCATTTTTTTGATTTTGGGCTGTCCCAAAGTAAAATTCTCCTAAATCCAAAATTTTTCTCTCATTTGCAAAATTTTTTCTCTCTTCCTAAACCCTAACTCCACTCTTCTTTTTCTTCCTCTTCTCCCCCACCATTTCTCCATCCCCAAGCAAGAAGTTAATTTGAAAATTCCTAGAAATTTCTTCCACCCTAGAAATTTTTTCTTCTTCTTCTTCCTCTTCTCTTCCAAATTTTCTTCTCAAGAAGATCGACGGCACCCAAATTCTTTCTCTATTTGTTTCCAAAACCCTAAAAATTAAATTGAAAAATTCAAGCATCCATTATATTGTTATTTCAATTGTCTGTAGGCCATTTGAATTAAACTACATTCGGAGTGAAAAATTACCCATTTAAATTAAACATAAGTATGCACGAACGAGAAAACTGTGCGTCGACCAGGACTGCCCAATTTTCTGGCAGTCCTACAAACTGAATGGACTGCCAGAAAACTGGGCTGTCCTAAGTCACAACATGTGAAACAAAGGACTGCCCATTTTTTTGGCAGTCCTTACTGTATTCAGGACTGCCAGAAAATTGGACAGTCCTACATACAGTAAGGACTGCCAGAAAAATGGGCAGTCCTTTGTTTCGCATGCTGTGACTTAGGACTGCCCAGTTTTCTGGCAGTCCATTCAGTTTGTTGGACTGCCAGAAAATTGGGCAGTCCTTGTTTGCACTAGTTGAACAACAATATTGGTTTCCTCCCATATTAGGGTTTGTATATTATGAGGAGCCTTTGGGTGCCATCGAAATTGGAAATGAGGAAAAAATTAGGGATAACAATATTAGGGTTTCCAGAATATTAGGATTTAACATTTTTGTTGTTGTTGTTGTTCTTCCTTTTCTTCTTCTTCTTCTTCTTCTTGGATGGGTTGAGGAAGAAGAAGAGGGAAAAAATAGAAAGAAAAAAAAAGTGACTTTTATACCAAAGAGTGGGATAGCCCTAATCAATTTTTTTAATGGCAAACTTGTAAATAATACAAAGTTTAAAATGGGATAGCCCTGATAAAAATGTGAAGTACCTTTATAACTAGTCTTATGCATTTGGGCGAACAAGGCCATTTTGGCAAAGTAAGCCAATTTTCTGTGTTTTAGTTGAGAAGGTCATTTTGGTAAAGTAAACCACTTTTTTGTGTTTTGGTGAAGAAGGACATTCTTCGTGAGTAGAATAGTTTGGTGAATAAGTTTTTTTGTTAAAGCCGACTTCTTTTGGTTTCAAAACGAATTTTAGCGAGCTAGGACATTTCCACAATCTTGGAAATTTCTTCGTAGTTGATCTTTTTAATGGATCTACAATGTGTCAAAATGTATAGTAGTACATCACCGATAAGGATTTCAGTAGTAGTGTTCTCCTTATGGGGAACAATGAATCGTACAAGACCATGGGTGTAGGGAACATCAAGCTTCACATGTTTAATAGTGTAGTGCAGACACTCGTGAATGTTGACCAATTTCAGATTAGAAGAAGAATCTTATTTATCTGGGCACATTGGACACAGTAGGATGCAAGTTTGATGGTTATGATTCAATATTAAGGATTGTAAAAGGAAACCCGATGGGCATGAAGGAACAACATATGTTTTCAAACTTGTATCGGCTTAACTAGAGCATGGTTTACTGGTGCAACCGCCATTATAAAGAAGAGGTAAGAGGATATCACAAAGTTGTGGTATTTGCATATTGGCCACATGAGTGAGGGATATTTATGAGTTGTACAATATGGAGTTGCTAAAAGGTTTAAAGGCGTGCAAACTTGATTTCTGTAAGTGTTGCAAGATGGAAATATAATACATGGTAAGCATCAAACAGGTGGTGCACCAGACCCAATGACTTCTTAATTACATCCACGCAAACATATGAGGACCATTGCCGACAAGAGCGAGGTCTCGAGTACCATGTCACTTTTATTGATGACTTCTCATGGAAGGTATGGGTTTATTTTCTGAAATACAAGTAGATATGTTTTCTAAATTCTAAGAGTCAAAGAGTCTTAATGAAGCAAAAGGGGCGAATGGTGAATTATTTCCACACATACAATAGAGGTGAGTATACCTTAAAGGAGTTCTAAGATTCTGCAAGAGGCATGGTATACATACGTAAGGGACAATTTTAGATAGTCAAGATTAAAATGTGGTTGCAGAATGCATGAACAAGGCACTCGTAGAGAGCTCCAGGAGTATACAGTTACAGACAGACCTTATAGAGGACTTTTGGATAGAGATAGTTAGTCATATGTGCTATTTGGTTAATAGGTCACCATCTACAGTTATTTATCATCAGATTTCTAAAGATGTATGAAAATGAGAGACAATAAGTTATTTGTTACTTGTGTTTGGGTGCCCTAAATATTCACTCATAAATCAGAAAGGTAGAACCACATTGGAGGCAAGGTCAAAATATTACGTTTTTCTTGGGAGTTCCAACAAGGATTTGAAGTCTTCAAGTTGTGGGATCCAGGAAATAAAAGGGTGTTCACTATCTAGTATATGATCTTCAATGAATTTTCCATGCTTAAAGATGTAAAGGAATGGGAATAAGGAGGCGAATGACACATTATATGATGATAACTCAGTCGAGATAGATGTTTTCAGCACTCAAAAGGATAAGGACACATAAATACCATCACATCATATTGATGCAGAGGTAAACGATCAAAGTACGGAGATGAAGGATGAGAACCAACCACATGAAGGACCAATATAATAATATTAAAAAGATCATGTCATTTATATAAGGCACTAGTAAGGTGGTTTTCAAAACATGGTTTAATTTGCTCTAGTCATGAAAATAGAAGATTCAAGCGATTATAAGAATTTCATTAAGAAATAGAGCAAGGATCAATGGATGATGCCATGACATACGATATGGAGTCACTTTGGAACAACTTTACGTGGAACTTGGTCGAGCCACCGCAAGAAAAAGGACTACTGACTACAAGTAGGTATCAGGAAAAAGGAGAATAAGCAGTACAAAGCATGTTAGTTGCCAAAGGTGACTATGCCCAGAAACAGGGGATTGACTACAACAAGATTTTCTTGTATGTGGTCAAGCATAGGCCTATTCAAGTGTTGTTGGCATTGGTAGTCTCGGGATTTGGAGTTAGAGAAAATGAATGTAAAGATAGCCTTGATACATAGGCAGTTGGAAGACAAGATCTTCATGACGGAAGTCGAAGGTTTTATGGAGCCTAACAAGGAGGATCATGTATTTGAATTGTCATGGCCCGGTCCCTTTTAGTATACAAGTACATGGACAAGCCCAACCTACGCCGCAACATCGATGGTAGTGCACAATCTAGGTATGTCATTATATTAATATATTAATCATATAATATTCACAATCTATCAATCTTTTATCTAAACTAAGACCATAACTAAGAAAAAGACTGAAAAACATCAAAAAGAAATATGTCTTTCAACCTTTAAGATACCAAGAGAAAGAGAGATAAATATGAACCTCCATATTAATCGTGAGTCCATAGGATAGGGGAAAATCGTCTAAAGTTGTCAACGCGATCTAATCAGGATTGGAGTATAGTAAAGTAATTCATGCTAAAGTTACAAGTAAAACATATGTGCAAATGGGTGTAAAAAATTGTCTATATGCATGTAAAAGTACAATAAAAATAAGCTACAATCATATATGACTACATGGATGACAAGAATGCCATACAAGATCAATATCAAGAATTCGTGCACTTGTGTATTTTAGAATTCTACATTTCTTTATGTGGATGCCTATGGGTTAATATGTCAGTCAATATATGGACTTGCATGCCTAATATCCACAAGAATCGAAAAGAAAGATTTTTCATAAGACGTAATCTACATACATATTCATAGAATTCTTCCCACCCATATCTCACTAATTATCATGTATAATAGAGGATCATGCAATAAGTATGTAAACAATAACATGTGACAAGTATCAAGTAATTAGTTAGGGAACATGAATGTGAGTAAGACCTATCTCTCATGTAAAATTCAATACTGATATAAAATTGATACAAAAATCAAGAAGGAACATACAACATATAGATGTATAAGCAACAATAACGTAAATGCAATATTTTCTTGTCCTTCTGGTAAGGCCTAAATTTTTAACTGGTGGTGTTACACCCCAGTCCTAAAATACATAGGACTGTACGTAATCATGCCAACTAGCATGCATACAAAGGCTACTCTAATATATAGAACAGCTGT